>OY720038.1:5068370-5166654 GCA_963082485.1 Eudonia mercurella
TGTTGCACTCGAGTGCAAAGATTTTTTCACCTTGTGCTCTTTTGATTCCCTCGCTAACGCTCAGGATTCTAATGTTTGAATCACTCGCTGCGCTCGTGATTCAATTTTAGAATCCTTCGCTTGCTCGGTCATCAAAATTGAGCACGCGGTTAAAAAGCAACTTTGCACTCTTGTATAACAAATAACTATTACAATCACAAGATACTTTTATTTCAGTTTAGGTATTAACTAATACATTATGATAGGTAGGTAAGTATTACAGAAGTTGAGCGTAATATTTTTGTTGTAGGTACTATAATGTTGGTGTTAGTGACTTGTGTATTGATAAATATGGCACCATGGAGGCACCAAATAGGTTTAATGGTGTTTTGAATTCACAAACTTAGTGCACACGATGTTCTAAATTCAATTTACTTTATCCTCTAGCGGATAAAAACGGCTTTTGCTCTCAGATATCGAATAGCAAAAATTCTCTTTCCGAGATGGGAGGATGAAAAATGTGTTTATGTTTGAATGTGTAGTTTCTGAGTACAATAATAGTTATATTTTCTCCGTGGCAGGCCAAGATCGCGTGCACGGCGATGTGCAAGTGCGTGGGCTGCCGCAACGTGGAGGACGGCCTGCAGCGCCGCCGCCCGCCCGCCGCCGCGCTCTACCGCCCGCCGCCGCCCAGCGACCTCAAGTACGGAGCCCCGCATTCATATACATACATACATATTTATTTATTTATTCTTTATTGCACAATAAAAAAAAGTACAAAAGGCGGACTTAGTGCCAAATGGCATTCTCTACCAGTCGCCCTAAGTACTAGACAGAAAAATTGGTAAGTGGTGCGACAAAGAACGGAAATGAAACATATACTACATCAATTTATAATAACTGAAATATACATATTAAGTTTATTAAATTAAATGATAATAATATAATATACATACTATAAAATAAAAAATAAAAACTTAAATAAAAATAGACTACATAAACATACTTAAACAAAACAGAAGAAAAGATGACGGGAATCTCTTACGTGGATTCCTGTAGAAACAGTTTATATACATACATAATCCCCGGCAAGAAAAGTGTCACAATGCAAAAATAGTAGTTTCGAGAAAATGTAACTTTAATGATTTTTTGTTCATTTATTCGTCAATAGTTTAAAAACTATAATAGTCAGATTGCTGAAATGTCATATGTAGATAGCTTATTTATTTACTAATTAATGGGCGCAAAATTTAATAACAAAATTGTATTTTTTTCAAAGTAATTTTTAAGAAATTCTTAATTAGGTGAATTTTATGACTCTTTTCTCGATAAAAATTTCTGGAGTTTCAAAAATAATACACATTATAATGTATCGAATCACCGTTACTTTTATTATAAAAAGATCCTAAATATTAATTAAAGAAAAAGTAACCACAAATTACAAACTTCTCATTAAAATTATATAAAATAATCTCGAAAACAAACTTCTTAATATTAATTTACTAGTTTTGCCCTAATGAACAATCAGTCTTACATCTTTGGCCATTAATATAATAAAAATGTAATCTTAGAACTTACATGACATACGTCTTAGTACAACCACAGTCATTATTACTTATATTAGTAAGCTCTCTTTACTTATGAAACTGTACCTTATACAGTAAGAAAAAATAACTAAAAAAAAATTCTTTAACATGTTTTTAAAATAATGAAAATTAACAAAAACTAATTTCTTTATAGGTAATAACATTTTTAGGTGAACTTACAATCAACTATAAAAAGGTAAATTGCTTACTTAAGAGACTTATAAAAAGACTCATAAAAATGGGGAATATGATTATGTTGTAACAAATCCAATAGATCCTTTATTTTATTTTCTTTAAGTTTCGGTTTACATCTGTACGCAAGTTTGAGAGATATTGAATTAAGATTTTTTTTCGCGTTAAAACTGTTTCGGAAAACTCATCTTTATAAGAGTTTTTAAACAACAGCTTCGTAGGATCGTCCTGTAACAGTTTGAAAATTTTCACCTCAGATATTTTAAAAGATTTTGCTGTAGTAAACCCAATATCTTCGGACAGACGCTTCAGTGAATAAAAATCACTGTTTGACATTTCTGTCACGGTATATGGATTGCCCTTTTTCTTAGCGCATTTAATAGCTTCAACGTATTGACTGGGTACATAAAGTGGACCTGACTTTAGTCTTCTTTGTATTTGCTTTTCTATTGTTGAATGGACAGAGTCAGCCTCATTTTGAGTATGTCCAGTAATAAGGTACTTGTGTGTTATAGACTTTAATTTAGGGAATTTTAATAACGCATACAAATAAATAGAAATTATGAATCTATTTTTGTTCTGACCGCAACAGTTATCAGAGAAAAATATTAGATCTAGGCCTGGTCCATCGTAATGAATTACAATATTTTCAATAAACTTGAACAGACAAGATCCAATTTCATCAGCACCGCGGTTTGCTTCTCCTTCATGCCAATAGAAACAATCGGTTTTATCATCACCGATTTGAGACACAGTAAAATTTAAGGTGTTGAGTTTGGATTTGTAATAAAAAATAGAGGTATTGCCTCGCGGAAGTTGCAAGACTGCTTGCAGGTCATAAATTGCAATAATTTTATTTGGACCAGAGGTTTTTTTATCAGCGTCTTTTTCAAGTCGAGACAGGTTCTTCTCTTCAATGTGTGTAAAATACTGGACTTCTAAGTCTTTCTTTGCATCACCTTCGGCGTTCTCATAACGTACACAAAGTTCGCACCTATCTTTTTTCGGTTTGAAGAAACTGATGTTGAATTCACTATTAAACATTCTTGAATACAATGTTTCGTTTGCATAGGGCACGTTGTTTGACTCGCACAAGGTTTTATAGTCTCTATAAAGATCACTGAGAGATTTTCCTCCATCAATATATTCCCGTGACGATTTTTTTCTGATGTAGTGAGATTCCATTCGTGGTATTGAATCGATATGATCTCTGACACTCTGGCGAATAGATTCTGCAACTTTGCTATGATTATCGTGTTTGCCCCTCTTGTCTTGTTCAAGAAAACCTTGTTTAGATTTTTCAATAACTGTTCTGATGACGCGGTCATTAATATCTAGTGTTGCTCTGAAAAAAGTTTTGCATACTCGAATGGGCTTGTCATCAATTTGGAAATAAAAGCTATGGTTAAGTTTTCTTGGTTGAGTTTTTCCGGTAAATCTAAACGCAGGAATAATCGCTTTCATGCTCTTATGAATAAAATTACGCTGTAAAGCCAGGTCTCCTAATTGCCAATATTTATTAAATATTTCAGTTCTATTACCATTATTTATATTTTCAGTACATTTAAATTTGCATTTTTCACCACACGGAGGTTTCAAACACCTCTCAGACATTGTTTTCTGTGACTTAGAACGAGAAGTGTATGATTTTCCGGAATTCCTCAATATTTTTGCTTTATTTGACAGCCATTCGTCCACACAAGATTTACGTTTTATGCTAGATTTACGTACTGGACTCGTAACTTGCTCAGGAATATTATTGTTAAGTACGTTACTTTCTTGATTGCATGGCAAAGAAACTACGTCATTAGAACTACAGTGACTTTTAGGTGACATAGACTTAGAAATAGCACTGCTGCTGCTGCTACTACTGTTTGACGAGGAATTCGATGAAGAGGAATCAGAAGATATGGACCGCTTGCGCTGTGGATTATTTTTAGAAGTAGAAGGAGTCACAGTCAAATTATCTGTTGCAGCAATATTTACGTAAGGTTCGGTTTCATTCTTCTCTTCCGATAGCCTTTGTGAATTCCGTTTAACAAGCTTTTTTTTAGTCGGCTGGCCAACACTACTGCCTGAGGACGAACTCTTATATCCACCGTCAATATTAAAAGTTGGGTCTTTAACACTATCATCACTGTCCCAAAAACAAAAATTTTCTTTACCTGATGTTGGATTTTCATCGGTACAAAAAGGTTCTTTTGCAACAATGCTTGGACTTGTACTATATTGAGTATCCATAATATTGTGATCTTTCATAGCATTTTCTTCGTTTCTTTTCTCGCTAGCCAGTTGTAGTATAAATGCTGCCCGACTATTATTATTCATGATGATCCTGAAAAAAATACACTGTTATTAAAAAAATGTTTTCAATTGCACATAAAAAAAGACCGAACACAACATAAGGAGTTATAATAACTGGTGATAATTGTAATAATTCACAACAAAAATGACTTTACATGTGTTGCGCTTTTATTTCATTCGTTAAAACGTGAATATCATATCAGAATGAGTGATAAAAGAGACCCTATACATGTTATGATTGTTTTTTTGTATGATGCGGCAATATTTACAATGCTTTTTCGTCAACAATACAGTCACAACATAGAATGTGTCACCTTTTTCGTAATAAATCTAATATTTAAATGTAAAACTTACCGATAAAGAGTCTCATCACAAGTTAAAACGCTTTTCTGGCGATACTGTACACGTCCACTCTGTACTAACACAAGTGTGACACTGTTCACGCCGGTAACCGGAGCGAAACGGCTCCGTGAAAAAGAGAACTTAGTGCCATCTAGCGGCAACCACGCGCAACATAAATACGACACTACTACAGCCGAACAAATGAAATACGTGCAATCTAATGCTGCGATTATGTCATTTCGTACCTAAAATGTATTGTGACACTTTTCTTGCCGGGGAGCGATATATATATATACATACATACATTCACGCCTGTCTACCATAGGGCATAGGGTAGGCAAAGACCACTGCCTGCCACTTGCTACGATTCTTGCATACTTCTTCCGCTTCATCTACTCTCATTAAGGTCGTCCCCGGTCCCCTCGCCTAGGTCATCCCCGGCAAAGAATATATACACTACCGCGAAAAAAAGCGACACTTAAGCATGTGTGCTCGTAAAATCGATCGCGGCTATGTGTGGGTGTCGGGATCGGCGCGGGGGCCTTGCGCGGCGCGAGGGGCGTGGAGTGGCGGTCTGGAGGCCGCCTCGGCCGAGGGCTGAGTCGAGCGAGCGAGCGTCTGTGTGTGACTCTGTATTGCACACCGCACGCACGGATTGACTATATCAACCCTAGCGTTTACACGTTCCGCTCTCGCAGGTCACCGGCGCTCGATCTCTCACGTACACGGAGTGTCACCGGTGTGTCCCCGGCCCATATCTCCCCTCCTACATTCATATCTGTTTCATTTAACTTTTTGGTCAATCACTTCTTACTAAATACTTCTGGGCATTTAACTGTCTCAATAAAAATATACTTGTATAAATTATTAATATTACATACTACCTATCGAATATGTACCTACCTGATAAGATGGTTGTTTAAATTGAGGTTTAACAAAGGTTTATGTAACTTTGTGCTTAGGTTACCTCGATGCAGGCTTGCCCAGTGAGGAACCGCTAGAATATGGACTATTATTAATAAGCGTTATATGCAAAGATGTTATTCCATAGTTTTAAATCTAGTTTTAAGTAATTCTGTTAATTTGCAGTTAATAATAAACATTTTTTCCTTTTTTTTTCATAATTCACCATATTTAAGACAAATCGTACATTTGGATTTCCTGTATTAAAAAATAAAGTAAAGGATACAGTTATCGTGTTAACTTTTTTCAAACCAGGAAGCCAGTCTAATAAGTACGAGTAGTTACATCTTTCTATACTTAAGGAAAATAGATCTAAATAATTAATACATTGTTTAAACGTACATTTAACTCAATTTATACTGCGATTCAGTTCAAGAAAAGTGTATTTTTAATGAACCAATAAAATCTAATAACAAAATTCAATTGAAAAGTCACACCTCAAAATAAAAGAGTAAATGTGTGTATTCATACTTTGTTATCGTTGCAGACAACCGTGCAGTTTCATGACCACCGAAGTCATAGAAGCGGTGTGCCAATGCCTCATCGCCGCTTCCGTGGACAGCGGAGAACGGCCGCCCGATATAGAGCCCGACCCCGTGCGTGACGTCATCGAGGAGTTCTCCCGCTGCCTGCAGGACGTGATCAGCGCCTCGCACCAAGCCCCGCCCCAGCTACTGGACGAGGTGAGGCGTTGATCAGAAATGGCAAAAAGATAAAAAAAAGCAGACTAAAACACAAATGTTGAAAAAATTTTCACGAGCAGGATTTGAACCTGCACCCTTCTGACATACCGGGTCAGGTGCTCTTCCAATTGAGCTATCGTGGTTCTAACCAGTCCGCCGAAATTATTCAACACTTTTTACTTTGAAAGCCAAAGGCGCCCGCCCGCCCGTGAAAAAACACAAATGTTGAAAAAATATTTTTTTTTCAAAAGATTTTCAAATCCTCTCCAAAGCTCGTGGAAATTTTCCAACATTTGTGTTTTTGTAATTTGTTCGCAACAAAATTTGCGTTAAAAATTATGTGAACATTATAAAAACAGACTAGTTTTAAAAGGATAATTGTGTAGTTACTCTTATCAAAATTTATAGCACTTTATTTATTGTTACTTTTTCTTCCTTTTTCAGGGGCAAGCATGATATTCAAGCAAATGGAGATGGATGCCTATCTAAACAGTTTAAACGAATTAATAGTAAATGACAAAAAATTTAAATCTCATCCTATTATCTGAAATTTACGTAAAAGTGTATTTATATATTGAAAATTGTATTCCAAAATTTAATTGAGCTTTTGAGTCGTCATTTGAAATATAAGTTCAATGATATATCATTGAACTTATATTTCAAATGACGACTGTTCATAGTAATGAAATTGCATTTGACTCACTCCATCATTAAATGAAATTAGTTAATATATTTTATCCTCTTTTGAATTGGATTTTAAATATGTAAATAAAGACTAGATAAAATCAGTTATGAAAGAAAGTTGCCGCTATGTTAGATTTTTATCTTATATTATTAAAAAATGTACATATCTTGTAAATTTTTAAATAGTACCTAGTCATAAGAGTACCTTTGTGGTAAGGTAAAATATCTTTAAAATAAATGCATTGTTTATAATTTGGCTCTTATTTATTCTTTCCTTAGGCGTTGGCGAAATAGAAACCTCAGTACGGGTACCACATAACTAGACATTTTTTTGTTTGTGTTGGATCCTAATTCCTATATCCGTGTTTCTTTTAAAGGTTCCTATGAGTTGCGCCATGCGTTGCTACATAAAAAATCAACACTGAAAATTAATTTCTTTATCAAAAGCATTTCTAATTAGGGATAATATACAATAGATCATTTTGTAGTTTGGTTTGGTAGTTGCTGTTTGCCGGCTGTGGCTTTTACAGCGTCGGGCGTATAGGAAGCGAGAAAATTTACGGTAGCTCAAAATGTATTGACCGAAGGATTGTCCGAATTTATTCTAAGGTGGCGCAGAGCAATCGCTTTTCGTCCGAGTGCAACGCGTCTAAAAGTCAAGTATTACTCTTGCTTGATGCTGAAGGCCTGCGCAGACGAGGGACAATCTCCGGCGTACAAACCACGGATTTTGTCCGCCTCGCTTTGTTACTTACAGTCCCTCGTGTGCGTTAGTAAATGAAGTTTTAAGCGATCTATTTTGACGGACAAAAAAGTCCGCGGACAAAAAAGTCCGCGGACAAAAGTCCCTCGTCTGTGCGTCTCACTCGGACGAAAAGCGATTGCTCTGCGCCATTTTTGAAGTGAAAACTTCTTTAGCGGCGTTGTGCACTTTTTTTGGAATGGGTAAAAAATGTTAAACTCGCGTCAGGACACGTGACCTGATCGAAAATTCGTAAGACGGATGGAGAGTAGAGGAATGGGTAAAAAATGTTAAACTCGCGTCAGAACACGTGACCTGATCGAAAATTCATAAGACGGATGGAGAAGCTAGCGCGGCGTAATATAAATTTTTAATATAACTTAATATAACTTTTTAATGTAATATAAATTGCAACTCTACTCTTTGATAAATTGTCATGTTTGTGTACGATAGCCCAATAAATAAATATTGTATTCTACCACATAAATGAGTACTTTTATACTGATAATTAAACCAATTCGTGCAAATTATTCCCTAATCATTCCAAAATATCAAAAATGCACAACGTTAATATTCAAGTTTTCACTTCTGCCGGCACTCCCAGAGTGCAACCCGTCGTTTTTTTTTTTAATGCGGTCCTTAGTCTATATGCCAGCGAGTCGGCATTTGAAGATAAAAATAACGCACCGACCGATCTATAAATAATGCGTATACGTCGTCTCGCGCACGTGCTCTCCATTGCAGTTTGCCGCCAACAGCTGGCCTGTATTTTGTTTCAGATTTGTGATTAGTGAAGATGACCGCTCGATATGAAATCCAGAGGTCTGACAGCCTTGGCAGGTGGGTTGTTATTTCGATTTTTGAAAGAATATAAATTGTCTAAGATCTAGGTATTATAATATTGGAAGAAGACTGGCAATATATCTTTCTGATTTTGGGTTGTGATAATAGTTATACTGTTGTTGGCGCAAGAGTATGTTTATAATATGGAAAATATATGCGATACAGTAATAGACAAGATGGTACCAATCAATAATAGTAATTGATATGTTTAGTATCTTAACAATTATTTTTTAAAAGTAGGTAAACAAAATCTGATATTGTATGTGGTAGATTTCTGTTCCGCTCCGATGCATAAGCCTGATTCACCCATGTGGTGCTCATGGAGGAAGTTCTGAAAAAGAAGAACTTAAATAAATTACAGTATTATAAGTAATATTCTGAAATAATATTATCTATAATAATAATAGTATCTCTTTGGGGTTATTGCATTTTAAATTATTTGTATTTTTGGGAAATAAACCATTTTTTAGAGATCTGGTTTGTAAGTAATCTTCGTAGCTATGTGGCAGGCAGTCGTAATGACAGGTTAAAATTAGTTAAACTAGTATTTCTATTGATTCAATTTATCAAATGTAGATACTTAGTAGCAGCCAAGGACCTGAAGGCAGGCGAGAGCATTCTCACCGACGAACCGTTTGTCCTGGGGCCTAACTCTGACACTTCCCTGCTCTGCTTCAATTGCTACCTGCCGCTGATCAGCAAGTTCGTGGTCTGCAAGAACTGTGCTGTCGCCCCGGTTTGCCCGGGTGAGGGGTGCCCAGAAACTTATACGAAGAGTAAGCATTTAACATGTAAAATGGTTGCGCCAGTTGGTGACTTAAATTTGCCGCACAAAAGGTAGTTTGGCGCTATACTAGCTTCCTTTACCCATCTCCTCCAATACCTTGCTCGCGCACAAGAAGACCGCAATATGGAACGCCGCACGCCAACTAGCGCTGCGGCTGCAATCGCAAACTTAGTGCACTGACGACGTCTGAAAGAAACGGCCGCTTTCATTCGCTCTTAGAGGAGATCTCCATTTCGGTCATCTAGCTATCACCGCGTTAGGAGTGTTAAACTGTGAGAGACCACGCGCTGGTGGTCCAGGTCTGTGCTCCAGCAAAGTGCATCTACCGGCCACCAACCTCGTACCGGTTCCGACTGCTCGCCCGCCCGCCGCTCACGTGGCGCCTGCCGTTCGCTGATCAAAAGTACTTCCTGTTTTCATCTTCTCCAACCAATCAATTGCCCGCGCCACCAATTTGTAGTCCTCGCCATACCTTAAACAATGTAACTCTTAACACAATGCAATGGAATCACTGTGGGTATTTCCGACAAATATTCCGGCAAACAAAAAAAACTAGGCAAAAGTGTATATATGAGACAACATCACATAGATGGTTCTGATCCCAAGGAAAGTAGCGAAAGGACTCGTTTCATGGAAATCAGAAACAATGACGGTATATATGTTAATGCTCTTGACAGTACACTAAACGGTACCGAACCAGTTACAAGTTAGTTCGTCACTGGGTGGCGCGTAGATCGCATTTTAGTTTTCTCGTTTGATAGTAAAAAAATCTTTTATTATTCAATGACTCAGTCCCTTGCTTCCCTCAGAAATGGGGATTAGCTATTTCCAGAATAAATTGCAAAATAATACGCGTGACAGACAAGTACCTACTGCCTATCTTTTGTCGCCTTATCCTATCCTAAGTCTTATTAAGTATTTGGGCTTTGTGTATTCTATTCTTTTATATCCCAAAGACCTAAAACTTCCTACTCCAGCACATTATTCAATTCCCTAAATACGTGCTGTTATATTCGTTTTCAGCTAATTTTGTTTGAAAGAAAACAAGTTTTGTAGTAAAATTGTGTCAATTTCAGAATGGCACACTAGCTCAGAATGCGAGTTCTTCAGAAACTTGAAACTGACTAAAGGGCTGAGCCCAATGACGCTGGTGCAGAATGTCGGCTCGCTACTACCGCTCCGGGCGGTTCTGAAGCGGGTGACGGACCCTCAGGCTTGGGCAGAGTTCATGAAGCTGGAGACACATCTTGAGGAGAGAAGGAATTCTAGCATTTGGGAGTATAATGAGAGCACTGTCAAGGTAGGTAGATAAGGTCGAGTTTTTTCTTTTGACTTTTATGAAAATCTCGAGGGTTTAAATTTAGGAGCAGAAGATGACAATTGAGGCAAGTTGATTACATACTCGATATCAAATTAAAATTATTTTTGCAAGCATCAACAAAGTAATCAAAGTATTTTAACGGGAATTAACGCAAACTAATTAGTAAAAGGTATCATACCTTCTTTTTACCCAACGTTTCGACCGAGTCACACCGGCCGTGGTAAAGATAAAGATCAAGATAATAGATCAACTAAGTTGGCTGAAAGTAAGAGAAAAGTGTTGTTTTTCTATTGCAGTTCATCAAATCCCTAGGAGTTCTAGACGACGTGCAGGACGAGAACCTTGTACAGAAAGTATGCGCCGCCATTGACGTGAACAGCTTCGAGGTTCGAGGACCCCCCATAGCGGCTATTGGCTGCGCCGAGCTCTTGCGCGGGGTCTACTTGAAGGCGTCCCTGCTAGCCCACGACTGCGTCGGAAATACCCACATGTCGATAAACGACAACAACGTCCTCGTCTGCCACGCTAGCACTGACATTAAGAAAGGAGATACTATTTATTATAACTACACGGACCCTTTGAAGGTATATAGAGCTAAGAGAATATTTTTACAATTTACTCTTTCATGGGGATGTATATTAAAATGCGATAATCGCGCGGACAATGCAAAGTTAAGGCGAAGGGTAAGGCACACTAGCGCCACCAATTGATAATTTGACAATTACTAACGGACCGTTATCTTTTTTAAAACATTGCGTACCGTCCGATAACAGGAAAACATTCATAGTATTTATTTAATAATTGTGCACACCTTTTTGTTGCGTGGTTTATTCACAAAACGGGCTATCGCATTTATTCACAAACAATGGCCACTTTTGGTGTAAGCGAATGTATACAAAAACAAACCTAAAAGCAGTGCACAATTATTAAATAATAGATGTTTGCCTAGTGCCGGAAGGTTCGCAATGTTTAAAAAAAATCCAGTTTAGCAGTTATCAAATTAAATCTATTAGCGGCGCTAGTGTGCATTACCCTTCGCCTTAAAGTGATCGAAGATACCAACCAATCAAAATATCTAAAATATTATGCCAAAAATGCACAAGTGCACTTTCATTTGTTCTCAAGCGGTAATCAAAAGTGTATCCGATTTCCATTGACATAAGGTTAATTTTTGTCAAATATCCAGTATTTTGTTATTTGTTTGAATGCTCATATCATTTGAACGCCGCGCCGCGCGCCGTCTGTATGCATATTTCCTGAAATGTATGATAGCACTGGATAAATAAGGCAATATGGCCCGCGCCACTTATTTCCATTTCTGGGCAATTAATTACTAACGCCTGATGCCTTAAATGGTCTTACTACTGTTCTAGGGCACATCGCTTCGTCAGCAACATTTGCTCATTGGCAAATATTTTAAGTGCATCTGCGACCGCTGCAAAGACTTCACAGAATTAGGGACCTACATGAGTTCTGCAATTTGTCCCGAATGCAAGACAGGGTATGTCTCCAGAAGCTCTGAACAACAATGGACTTGCAAAGACTGCAAGAAGGATTTTGAGCATTCGAACGTTGGCCACAAAGTGCAATGTTGCTCGGACAAGTTTGATGTTATAAGTTAGTAGATATTCGATCTGAATTATGGGTATAATAAAACCTCTGGTGCTAATATAACGCGTATATTTCTTGTTTCAGACAAAAAAGACGAGAAAGAGCTAGAGGAGTACATAAGAAACGTCTCAAAGATATTGGCACCGAACCATTACCTTCTGTTGGACGCTACGCAGCGGTTGGCGGGTGTACTACGGGACACGATCAACAGGGAGCCGCACCCTACTAAGAAGGTGATGCGTCGGAAAATACAGCTGTGTCAAAACTTGCTGCCGGTACTTGATAAGCTCTGCCCGGGGATTTCGAGGACAAAAGGTAAGGGTTATTATATGGTTGTTCTTGATATAGTTATAGGCATCTATCAGGTGCTCGATGGTACAGTGGTAAACGCGCCTGGATTGCTGAGGTTAAGCAACTTTCGCAAAGGCCGATAATCGGATGAGTGACCAAAAATTTTTCACCTCGAGCTCCTCCGTGCTTCGGAAGGCACGTAAAGCCGTTGGTCCTGCCTGCATTAGCAGTGGTTAAAATCCTCCGATCCGCACTGGGCATGGGTTGTTCATGACCCGTTCTCCATCTATCCATAGCGAAGGCTCGTGCCCCCGCGGTGGGAGTATAACATGAGCTGGTGACTATGATGATAGGCATAACTTTCGAGAAAAACGCATAACCATCATAGGCTCTCATTCTGACTTGCACTTACATACGCCATCACTCACTCGCCTAGTGCGAGATTTTCGATCACGTAAACAAAACGATAATTTGTATGACAAAATTTTAACTCTTCTCGGCTTCTTCAATACCCTACATATTTTCGTTTTCGTTAAGTGAACGAATGGCGAATGAAACTCGCACTAGGCACCCGATGGCGTATGTAAGCAACTGTGCCAAAATATCGAATATTTGAAAGAAATAGAAAACATGGTCATAAATAATGCCTCTAAAATTCTTAAAAAATAGGGGAAAGGAATTTTTGTGTGCGGGGTATACATATTTGTAAAAAAAACGTAATAATATGTTGGTAAATAAAAATAATCAGTCCATATCTCATGCGTGGTGCTATTTACAATTGTGTTATTTGTTCAAACCATTTTCATATATTTTCAGCAATCACTTTGTATGAGCTGCATGCTACAACGATGCAGCTGGCCAAGAAGTTGTTCGACAGCCGTGAAATTACAGGCTCTGGTTACATGGTATGACTTCTACAAGCAATTTGTATCCTATGTGCAATTCTTTTTCACTATTCGAACGAGTAAAGGCACAGATTAAGGCGAAGGGTAAGGCACACTAGCGCCACCAATTGATAAATTTGACAATTACTAACGGACCGGATCTTTTTTTAAACATTGCGTACCGTCCGATAACAGGAAAGCATCCATAGTATTTATTTAATAATTGTGCACTATTTTTTGTTGCGTGGTTTATTCACAAAACGGGCTATCGTATTTTTTTACAAACTATGGCCACTTTTGGTGTTAGCGAATGAATACAAAAGCAAACCTAAAGTAGTGCACAATTATTAAATAAAATATGTTTGCCCAGTGTCGGAAGGTCCGCAATTTTTGAAAAAAAATCCAGTTTAGCAGTTATCAAATTAAATCCATTAGCGGCGCTAGTGTGCCTTACCCTTCGCCTTAACTAATATAACTATTACGTAGATAAGGTAGTGGCGCCAGTATTCGACAGGAAGCATTTATTTATTTTTATTTAATTTTATTACACAAAACAGATTTACAGTAATAGCCATTCAGTTTTTACATGGATTTAGTTAAATAGGTAGACTGCAACTCCACAGATATGTGTAAACAACATGCTTAAACTTTAAATCAAATCATTAACGAAAACATGTAAAATTAAATTAAATTGTGAAAATTATACATTATTATATTGATTAATAAATTGAATTATACATTAAAATTACATTATGGAAATCAATACAAATAAAAAAACTACGAAATAAAAAATAAATAAAATGAAAATGTTTACGGTTGCAATAATTACATGGCATCATGTCAGTCTATTGAAACAAGCCTATGCAGCGACGACTTCCACTTGAAGAGCGATGAATTTGTCTAATTTGTCTAGTAAAGTGCAGTCGCGGCACATTCTGACGATGGGGTTGTGGAATGAGACATTATTGTTGTATTAATCGACATTTTTTCCATTAACCATTAAAAATAGGGGTCAGCAACAAATTTTTGACATTTGCAAGAGTTGAATACAGACCACCTGCTTCCTTATAAAAAAAGTAAAATTTAAATGAATATCTTTATTTTTTGGCGACGAAAACTATGTCGAACACTGGGCTTAAAGTATCGAACACTAATGCCACTACAATTTGTTTGGGATCAAAGCAGAGCCATCTAGTGACAAACTTGTTTAACTAACTTGTAACACTTTGATGCTAAACAACAAATTATTCCAAAAGTACAACTGCACTTTTTTTCCTTGCGATACAATTTTATTTGGCGCTATTTTGGGAAGCATTTTTTAGCTAACAGAATAGCGGAATTCTTTGGTGAGTATGCGGAGTTAACTGAAAGAAGACACAAACAAAATTAGTTAATGCTAACTCGGTCAAATTTTGAATGTAATTCAAGCTTGTCACTTTGTTTTTGGGTAAAAAAAAACAACGGTTATTTAAGTTATCGCTTTCACTTTCAAGATTTTAGTATTTAGTAAAAAAAATCTCTCAACTTGCAGGACGAACTCTTAGATGCTGAAAAGTATTTGAAACGCTCGTTGGAAATGCTGTTTATTGAACCCGGTAATTCTCCGGAGGGTGAGCTTTGTGCGAAAGCCCTTGAAGAGTATAGGGCACTCAAAATGACTATGAGTTACGTTCTTGATGGCATACACGCTGAGGGAAAGGCTTACGTGGGCACAGATAAGAGAGCGACAATAACGGAGCTATAAATTTAAATAAAACCTTTGAAATCAGTGTTCTGTTGTTTGTATGATATAATAACGTCCCTTCACAAAACATATTTTCGCTGATTGTTTCATTCGCAAAACGTTCTCACCCCACATTGTCATGGTCTTAAAACTTTCCATTCGCAAAAAATCCATTACCAAAACTTCCGAATTAACTGTTAAAGTTAAAAAGCCGGTCAATGGCATCAAACCACCGGTTCTGAGAAGGCTCACTGGCATAACAATGACCACAGAATACATAATACTATGACTATGGCAACGCTATAGGTATCGTGGCGTGGGTATATCCGTATTTCGGTACGTAGTATCTCCTCTACCTAGTTTGTGGTATTCCGTGGTGCATCTGGGTGACTAGTGTGAGTTTTGTTTACTATCCGTATTCATTTACGTCTACGAAAACGAAAATTAGTATGGAATAGAAGTAGCGTCTCCTGGCGACATACGAGAAGAGTTAAAATTTTGCCATACAAATTCTCGTTTTCGTTAAGAGCGTTTACGCGGTTACGCCACACACTAGCGCCGCCAATGATATAAAAAACATATCTAGTAATTAGAGATAGAAAATCAAATTATGTTCAAATTAAGTAATTTAGTTAAATACGGCGTATTATAGTTAAAAGTGGCCGTTTTTAGCAGTAACGTCTTATTTAACTAAACCATAACATGTCATCAGATGTTCATTAGGTGAGGTGACGTTAAAATGCAAAATTTTTTTTTTTTTTTCATTTTGTTGATGGCTTTGTGCGATTAGCACATTTAGCCAGTGTCAAAGTAATTTTTCTAACAAGTAATACATATTTAAACAATATTTCTTTTCTGTATGATGATGATGAATGATAATAGAAATGAGAAATGATATACCACCCAACCCCTCGAGTATCTCAGTAAAGATGTGGGGCTTTACTAAGTCCTCGGGCGGACTTCTTGAGAGAATTTGAAAAGTGACGTTGCACTGTTTTGTTTGATTTGCCAACACTCATGCACACTCACGAACACTTAACGGTTAATAATCCACCATTATTTCACATTAATATTCGACATAACACAAATTTTAGAAAATAAAACAAAACCGCAGACATGACTCTTCACTTTCCCGCCAAGAACCCAGGTGCTAAATTACTTCATTCAAATAGTTTTTTTTTTCTTTTTGTTGATGGCTTTGTGCGATTAGCACATTTAGCCTCTATCTCTAATTACTAGATATTGTAAGAAACATCCAGTCAGGAGGCGGGGCCAAGCGGCTTGCGTCACAGTGGCGTGACATGACGTGAGCGGCTTGGGTGGGGACGCGGCGCCTGAGTGGCACAGGCGGAGCGGCTCCTCACTTTTTCGGCGGCGGACGTTCGTGCTGGATGTGTTTTGCGTGGCTATTTGTTAATCATATTTTTTGTCGATTTATGTTGCATTAATTAATTAATTAAAGTTTAGCAGTTGGTTAGGGTAACATTTTGTTTCTTTTTAAAAAATCCTTCTCACGTCGGGTTTATAATATCAGAAGTGGGATAGTTCACGACGCCTAGTTCGCTAACGGCTTACTGTTATACCCACATAAGTTTTAATTAATCAATAACGGTTTTTCTCTTCTCTGAATAGTGTTGTGTTGTGTTGTTTTAAGTTGATAAAAACTGTAAGTACTTTCTACTTTGATTTTATAATGTCGGGACGTCATTCTCGATCACGTAAAAGAAGTCATACCCCACGTAGACATAGTAGTAGGTCATGTAAAAGTCATGATAGAACTTTTCATGATTCTCGTAAGCGATGCCGCCGCGACAGTTCTCTCATCGCCGTAGTGACTCTCGCGGTCAGGCTATAGATGCGATCCTTGAAAGATTACATGCAATAGAGGATAGGTTGTCTACCACCTCGACATCAGCTATTGAGCCTCCACATCCAGCACTGAAACGCCATACTCCGCCGCCTCTCGCTCCAGGTAAAGCTGCCGTATCCGGTGAGTCTGTTTCTGATACAACTATCAAAATTGTCAGCGTTTTGTCATCGCTGATTCAAGGGAAGCCTAGTCACTATTACATATCAAATTTTGATCCAAGTATACACGATTTTGATGCTTCGTGTGTAGAGGTAGATCGAGGACGCGAATTAAATTGTTGGGACGATCGCGAGTGTTTGTCGCGCATAGGTGGTTGCCTTAAAGGCGACGCGCGTACTTGGCTTAACGATTTTGTCTCGAACGATCGATCATGGACAAATTTCAAATTAGAATTTCGTTCGCTCTGTCCACGTAATGTTGACATTGCTAACATTTTGTTTGATATAATGAATACGGATTCAAAAAGTTTTGCTTCCGACTATGCTAGGAAGTCATTGTTACGTTTGAATGTTGTGAAGGGGTTGTCTGACGATTTAAAAACGGCTATCGTCATTCGAGACATTACAGACCCTCAAGTAAAAGCTGCTGCTTCTAATGCTAAATTGCAACCAAACGAAATGGTTTATCGGTTTATTCAAAACCTAAGACAGATTTTCATAGTACCCGCAATTTTGTTCGTTCCTCAAAAGCAAATCGTCCTGAATTTCGTAAACACGAATCTACTAAATCGGTTATGAAGTGTTTTAACTGCGGTGATAGTGGTCATGTGAGGTCACAATGTTTTAAAAAAAAAAAAACAAAAAGTCAATACGGCACCTACTACATCGAATAGAACGTCATTTTCTTGTACAAATTGTAGTAAGGTAGGACATACCGTAGAAAAATGTTTTGTTAAGCAACGTGTTGAGTCAAAAGGTAAAGATGCTAGTAATGTAAATTTTTGTCAAAACAAGCCGAACGCAAAAACGTCATGACTGCTGTAATTGAAAAGTTACCTGTAGACATTTTAATTGATAGTGGTTCTGATAATTCCTTTATTTCTTGCTCTATTCTTAAATATATTAAAGCAATAAGATTCTTACATATCGCTTGATGCATGGAATAGGTAGTCAAGAAATAGAGTGTACTTGTTATGTGACAACTGTAATTGAATTTGAAGAGATATCTGTAGAAGTTGATTTATTTGTTGTACCATCCGAATGTATTAGTGCACCTATATTGTTGGGCACTGATGTACTAAATAGAAAAGGGGTTACTTATATTCGAACTGGTGAAGTACAACGACTTATCAGAGTAGATGATTTACCTCATGTGCATCACTTGCAAGTTTTAGATTCGAAGTCGAATATTTAGGCAGACTCATAATAAGCTAAGGTCAGGTGTGGCCGAGTATATGGTGCCATGAGTGGACTCCAGATGCCTGTGCTGCATATTTTGAGTAAGATTTTGGTCGTTATTTATTTAGTGAGCAGACCTCACAATTCTTTGCGAGTAGACTTCGCACGTGAGCAGACCTCACAATTATTTGCGAGCAGACCTCGCACGTGAGCAGATCTCACAATTATTTGCGAGCCGACTTTGCACGCGAGCAGACCTCGCACGTGAGCAGACCTCACAATTATTTGCGAGCAGACCTCGCACGTGAGCAGACCTCACAATCTTTGCGAGCAGACCTCGCACGTGAGCAGACCTCACAATCCTCTGTTTGTTCTACAGGTACTTTAGACGGTATATTGCTAGTTACGCAGACGGCTTGTATCGCGAAGCTCACGAAGAAGGGTGAACCGTTTATCTGGGGATATGAACAAGATGCAGCACGCGATTACATAATTGACTGCTTGACTGGGGAACCCGTACTTGCTATATTTGACCCAAAATTACCCACCGAGCTACACACCGACGCTAGGGCTGTTGGTTATGGCGCCATTCTCTTACAAGAACTATTGTTGGTTGGCTATTTATTTAGTAGAGCGACGCTCGGAGCGGAATCAAGATATCATAGCTATGAGCTTGAAACCCTGGCCATAGTCAATGCACTGCGGCATTTCCGTCACTATTTGATTGGTATAGACTTTAACATAGTGACGGACTGCAATTCACTAAAATTAACAGAACGAAAGAAAGACTTAGTTCCACGAGTGGCTCGTTGTCGACAGGCAAACTGGATCCCGGTATGTGGGGTCCATACAAGATCCTGCGAGCTCTGGCACACCACCGCTACGAGCTGGAGTTGCTGGCCGGGTCGTACGGTAAAAAGACTCAGGCAGCCGCCGAGCACATGGTTCTGTGGCGCGGCGAGTGGACTCCGGAAACCTGCGAAGCCTTCTTCAAGGGTGGTGAGTCCAAGCTCGACATGCAAATACGGATTGTAATAGAAAGAACGGATTTTATTCCTCATTGACCCATGGACAGGGTAACCAGCCCCAAACTCGTGGTCATTCTTCCTCATTGACCCATGGACAGGGTAACCAGCCCCAAACTCGTGGTCATTCTTCCTCATTGACCCATGGACAGGGTAACCAGCCCCAAACTCGTGGTCATTCTTCCTCATCGACCCATGGACAGGGTAACCAGCCCCAAACTCGTGGTCATTCTCCGTCGCCGACCTCATCCCGCTGTGCCAACCGCTGCCGCCGGACTGCGTGCGCTTGCGCGTCGCCTGCAAGGTGCGGGTCACCGCGCGCACCGGCGCCGAGATGGAGGCGCTGAAGGGGTGCGCGGTGGCAGCGCTCACCCTCTACGACATGTGCTAAGTATTTATTAGATAGCCACGTGCGCGGGCCTTGTGCCGCTACCTGTGGCGTGTGCTAAGTTTTTATTAGATAGCTACGTGCGCGGGCCATGTGCCGCTACCTATGGCGTATGCTATATCTCGAGCAGTCACGTGCGCTGGTCTTTGGAGCGCTACCTATGACGTGTGCTGGCAGCCTGTGTCGACTGATATGGTTTTGGTAACTAATGGTAATGGTAACTGTTTGTGTTTTACAATTATCGTTTCAAATTAACTATTTTTGCGTACACCTTATCTTTCATTTATTATAATCCTTGATTTGGTAACGATTTCCAGTGACGAGTTCTGCTGTTTGAGTACACGCTTACAGTTGTGGCGCGGCGCTGAGAATCGTTACAAAATGTAGATATGTCCGTCTCGATAAAGTTGAGAGACGTGCGATTCAGTGATGCCTCCGTCATTCAAACTCAATTGTTGTGTATCCCTGTAATTCAAGAGGGGACGCCCTCTGTGTCTGAATGTTCACAGAAGCAGTTGCAGGACACGCATCGTGGTCAAAGTCGACAAATATTGGTAAACTGAGAGCTCTCAGACATGCGTTTTGTCTGTTCTTGATAAAATTACAATGAGTATGTGAGAGATGTATGAAAGAGTTTTGCACGAGTTTGAAAATGACTTCGGCAACTTTACCCCTTGTTGTTATTCCAGATAGAGAATTCTGACCCTAGGGGACTGTCTGACAGTAGCGGGACAGTCTACAGCGCAACGACGACGCCGGTCTGATGGCACTGCGAGATGCAGAGGGCTCTTCGTAGTCGCCCCAAGACTTCGTCGAGGACGACTCGCAGTCAGGAGAGGCCGTGTAAGAAACATCCAGTCAGGAGGCGGGGCCAAGCGGCTTGCGTCACAGTGGCGTGACATGACGTGAGCGGCTTGGGTGGGGACGCGGCGCCTGAGTGGCACAGGCGGAGCGGCTCCTCACTTTTTCGGCGGCGGACGTTCGTGCTGGATGTGTTTTGCGTGGCTATTTGTTAATCATATTTTTTGTCGATTTATGTTGCATTAATTAATTAATTAAAGTTT
Source organism: Eudonia mercurella (assembly GCA_963082485.1). Lineage (NCBI taxonomy): Eukaryota > Metazoa > Arthropoda > Insecta > Lepidoptera > Crambidae > Eudonia > Eudonia mercurella. The sequence goes on from OY720038.1 coordinate 5,088,990, forward strand.
AGCAGTTGGTTAGGGTAACATTTTGTTTCTTTTTAAAAAATCCTTCTCACGTCGGGTTTATAATAATATATATTCTTTTTCATTGGCGGCGCTAGTGAGCGGCGTAAACGCTCTTAACGTGATGGCGAATGAAACTCGCACTTGGCACCCTTATAGCATGTAAGGCTTACCGATCGTATGAATGTACAGTAGACGCCTGCCCATCAAAACTCAAATCTCTTCAATAAATGTTCCATCAATCATGTATACATAAAGTTCAAAGTCTATTTAGGAAATTTGACAGTTTGTGGTAGTCTGATGTGCAGCCGTGCACACGGTGCACACAACAATTTTCTTTGTTCTTCCTGCAACTTTACAGCTGTGTATTGTTGATTTGTTGGGGCAATATGATTGTGTGTGAGAAGCCATTTAATTTTTGTACAAAGAAAATACCAGACTGAAAACAAACATGTATATTTATTTTTGTATTCAAATCTCAGATTTTAAAATAATACTGCGTAGTTATACTTGTAGTTATTGATAGGCTAAAGGTTAATAATTTGTTATCAAGTGATTTGTGAGAGTATACAATGGATCCCAATTCATCAATAAAGGCTGTAAGTAGCTACATTTTGTTGCCTAATTTTTATTGAAAACGTAGGTTGTCAATGTCAATGAAAACTGTCAAGTCTAAAAAGGAGCTTTTTTACTTTCATTTCAATTTGCAGGAAGGAATGGAAGGAAGTTAAAGTTTCACGCGAAAAGTAAAGCAATTATATAGTTTTTACAATTCAATGTTCTGCTTATCCGATCATTGTAACTGATGTAAAAATCCCTATACAAACAAGTTAGCGTTAATGACGATATTTATCTCTCCAATTAAATACAAACTTGTGAATTAATCGTGATAATCATCATACCGCTATTATTGAGCGTGCATTTCGATTTGTGGAGGTAATAATATATTTTATGTACCATTCTTTCAGCAGCAACTTTGTGATTGAGCTATAATTATTTCAGGCCGACTATGGCGGACCAGTCGTCTATTTTAGCTCTTGTTATCTTGGCTCTGGGAGTCACAGTTCATTTCTCACTGCATAAAGTTGAGGAGGGACATTTAGGGGTCTACTATCGTGTAAGTACATAAGACTAACTGATGACTAAACTATCTGAAGTCATGACACAGCAAACAGAAAGCTCAACACTAACATTTTAATTGTTTTAGGGTGGAGCTTTACTCCCAGTGACCAGCCAACCTGGTTTTCATATGATGATACCACTTCTGACATCATATAAAGCAATACAGGTTAACTTACAACTTTTTCAATACAAATAACCATTTTTTATATCAAATTTAGAACATAACTTTCATGGTTTTATTTCAGACTACTCTCCAAACAGATGAAGTGAAAAATGTTCCATGTGGCACTAGCGGAGGAGTCATGATTTATTTCGAAAGAATAGAAGTTGTGAACAAGTTAGAACCATTTAGCGGTATGTTTCTTTATCTTCAGTTTATTGAATATTTTTGACTGTCATTGAGTAAAACTGATATTTTACTTCTTTCCTTTTGCAGTATTGGATATGGTACGAAACTTCACAGCAGAATATGACAAAACACTAATATTCAATAAAGTACATCATGAATTAAATCAATTTTGCAGTGCACATTCATTACATGAAGTATACATCGACTTGTTTGATCAAATAGACGAAAACCTGAGAACAGTTGGTATACAATTATTACTACTTATGTTATATTTTAGATTTAAGTTTACTTATTATGGTCTTATATTAATAGACTCTTCAAAGGGATTTGGATGAAATGGCACCTGGTTTACGAGTTCAAGCGGTCAGAGTAACTAAACCAAAAATACCTGAAGCTATCAGAAAAAACTATGAACTAATGGAAGCAGAAAAATCCAAACTTCTGATTGCAGCACAGCATCAAAAGGTATGAACTTTGATTTCATGTGATATTATTTTTAGCAATCTATATGGGTGAATAAACTATTTCTTGTCACGATTTGATCAAGTAAGGTTTAAAAAAAATTGTAAAGTTTTAGTAAATATATATGAATATTATGTAGAATACTTATTCAATATTTGTATTTTGTGATTGAACGCGTCGTAAGTATTAAGAAAGTAACGATTTTGAGATGAAACTTAAAGTTCACCCTGGATTTGCGTCCCCTGGGTAACCAGTAATAAAATAATAATATTGTTATTTAATTTGACTGTTTTTCTAACCATCAATTCAATATACTTCGAAACTACTTTAAAACAATAAAATATATTTAAAATGACTAATAGTTTATGTAGAAATAACCAATACACTGTCTCTTGGCTAACCAGGAAATAAAAAACCTCTTATTTTTACAGTTATTTGGATTCCGCTGTTGTGTTTAAAATATGTTGTTCATCGTTAGATTATTTCATCACAACTTGTGACTAATTTATAAATAATAATTTAAAAACTTTATTTGGTATTCAGAAAATTTAAAAAGAATATTCTCAAAAAGAGGGACACTGAGTGACCCAAGAGACTAAATAAGTTACTCCAGAGACAATTATATTGGTAGGTATTAAATTATTATTTCATCGAAGCATGATAAATTTGTGTAAGCAAGGTGTAGGAACGTATTACATTACAAATTAAAGACAAAGTTATTTATATATTTTTATTGCTTAGAAATAGAACAATATTTAATCAAAAAACAGTCTTCTTTCCTTAGTATTAAGTGAGGTAGGCTTTTAATAAACTTTACTCCTAAAACAGCATGCAAAATGACATCTTAAAAACGATTTTCCCTCAATGTCTTATTATAATTAATGTTACCCACACAACAGAGCTATATTTACCAGCCAACAGTCTCATTTTCTTATTACTAAAGTGAAATAGGTTTTTAATTAACTCTACTCTAAAACTCTACTCTACTTTCTCGCTGTGGCCGCACAATGCCCGATTTTATATTTATTTTAAATCAGGCAGTGTGATGTCCGTGCGGAGCTGCAGTCAATCGATGTCCGGAAAGACAATGGTCTTGATGGCATCCCTCCAATAGTCCTAAAAATGTGTGTAGCGGAGTGGTCCCCCGTGTTAACGCGCCTTTACCGTTTCTCGCTCTCTTCAGGTTGTGTGCCGGAATCTTGGAGAGAGGCTAATGTGCTATCAGTCCACAAAAAAGGAGATCGGAGATCGGGGATCGGAGAACTTCAGTTTTGTGCAAAGTAAAGGAGCGCATTTTAAATAAACATCTTGTCCACTACCTAGAAGAATACTTCATAATTCACGATCGCCAATACGGGTTTCGGCCAAAATGGCCAACGGGTCATCTTCTAGCGAGGTGACAGGCGAGGTGAGTCGGTGGCTGTTAGGTAGCCTTGACATAGCCAAGGCTTTTGATTGGATCTGGCACAAAGCTCTTTTCTCCCAAGCTCCCGGCATACGGTCTGCCAGCTCAGTTCTGCAACTGGGTCGCTGGCTACCTGCATGAGCGCAGAATTCGTGTTCGATCTGGTGGATGCGCTTCCCGGCTCTATCAGTGAACGCTGGTGTCCCTCAAGGCTCCGTTCTGTCCCCCACGCTGTTCCTTCTGCATATCAACGATATGATTCCACTTGGAAATATTCATTGCTATGCTGATGATAGCATGGTGCATGGGGGATATAACGGTCACCCAGTGGCAAGGCGGGTCGAAACCGAAGTGAATCGAGCGACTGCAGAGCAGTATCAACATGCTCGGTATGACGATTAGCTGCGATCTGAACCAAAAGGACTACATCGAAGTCGTGATCAAAACGGCCTCACGAAAACTATTCGATATTCTGAACAGAGTGCGGCGATTCTTTACGCCAGACCAGTTGTGCCTTTTGTACAAGACACAAGTACGGTCTTGCGTGGAGTATTGCTCGCGTCTGGATCTGGACTCCATTTCCACTTACCAACATCAGTTTTCTTTTCTTTTTTTTATATTCTTCATACTTGTTGGGATCTTTCTTTAACTTCTCTTTATAATGTCTTTGTTTTTCTTTGTTGCTTAGAGGCATATTCTAAAACAATAAAAATACGTATAGTAAAGCTGAAATTTTACACACATATTACATAATTATGCTGATCCAGATTTTAAAAATTATTATTATCAATTTATTTTCATAAACCTTTTTCGTTTATAGCTCTTTTCATTATTCGAAACCATATCAAAATCCATTGCGTGGTTAGAAGCAAAAAAAGATACAAATAGCCAGTGGAATCTTATTTTATTTTGAACTACGTTCTAATTTATATTATGTATAGTGGAAAAATGAAAAATACTGAAAAATTTAAATAATATACAAAAAGATAATAATTAGAATTATGATAGTTGTCTTTTGGGTAACCAATGAAGTCTCTTGAGTCACCACTGTAGTGACCCAAGGGACTGGTTACCCAAAAGACATTTGACATAAAATTAGCAATGATTGTATAAAAAACTGAAGAATTTTCACAAAAATCTTTTGTTTTAGCATTTCAGACCGGATTTGCTTCTATTAAGATACTAAATAGCTTAAAATTTTAAAAACTTACGACTTTGTTGCGGTTTCCCAGCAGACACACTTCCAACACATTCACCTAACGTGCTGGTCGCGAGCGAACTGGCCGCGTTGCATCGAAGTAAACAGTGACCTTGATTCGACCATACGATACTCAGTATCTTCTCTGATTGCCTGAGCATGTAGATGTCGTTGGCTCGTTCAATCTTTACTAACAAGAAGGTGGTTTGCTAGGTGACGGCCATACGTGGACTCTGTTGGGGGACACGGATCATTTCCGACTTTTTTATTTATTGCAAAATTGTAGTTACGAATATTTTGCAGTGATTTAAACAGTAGTTACTCAGTGATATTCTTAACATTTTCCCATTAAAAGTTAAGACTTTGTCATACATTTTTTTGATTTAGGACGTATTCGTACTTTGAACACGTGGAAAAGGGACACTAGCTGTTTGTATGGGAGGCATGGTTTCGTCCACAGGAAAACCAATATTTTCAAGAGAAAAATGTCGTATTTTAGCTTTATCAACCCTTCAATACAATGCTAGTTTAACTGTTTTTTAACATTACCGACTTCAATCAAAATATCATGTTTTTTTTAGAGTGAGTGATTAATATACTCTGTGGACGGCCTTTGAACAAGAAATAGTTTATTGACCCATATACAATTTACTATTTTAACAGGTGGTGGAAAAAGAAGCAGAAACGGCTCGCCGTAAGGCTGTCATTGAAGCTGAAAAGGAGGCCCAGGTTGCCAAAATTCAATATGAACAGAAGATTATGGAGAAGGAATCATTACAGAAAATAGAATTGATTGAAGACAATATTCATAGAGCTAAGCAACAGACCAAAGCTGAAGCAGACTTCTATTACCTGAAGAAGCAGGCAGAGGCAAATAAACTTTTGCTGACTAAGGAATATCTGGAACTTAAGAAATATGATGCACTCTCTCAAAATAATAAGATCTACTTTGGTAGTGACATCCCCAATATGTTTCTCCAAGCTAATGTTGGTGATAGTACCCCTACAAGTGCTAAAGTAGAATGAGAATTTCTTAACACATTATTAGTCATCGAGTGTTAAAGACTGTCAATTTCATGTAAGAAAGTGGTATTAGTGCAATGTCTGTAAATATCCTTTTTGTTATGAATAAGAATCATGTCCCAATTGTGATATTTTGTTTTTTATTTTTGATATTTACGTTATACTTTTAGTACATACTTATTACTGATTTGATTTACTAGTTAAGTCAATAATAAGACTATCAATGTGACTGAATACAATGTGTAAGTTGAATAAAAGAATTAGTATAAGATTTATGTATTTTTATTGAAAATAATAAATTATGGCTTTATTTAGATTTTGTTGAATGCAGCAATATCTACAGATTGTACAAAGTCTTCAAACTCTTGGATTTTTTCTGTTAGAAGGTCAACAGACACTTTATCATCTTCAATGACACACATAATCTGCAGTTTGTTAATGCCGTAGCCCACAGGAACCAGTTTAGAAGCACCCCACAAGAGACCATCCATTACAATGGTGCGGACTTGATTTTCCATTTCTTTCATATCTGTTTCATCATCCCAAGGCTTTACATCTAGAAGGATTGAGGACTTGGCAATGAGGGTAGGTTTCTTTGACTTTTTGGCAGCATATGCCGTAAGACGTTCTTCACGGATTCTGGCAGCTTCCGCATCCTAAAATAAAATAGAATAAAATAAAAGATTTGTCGGCAGGATACAGGCAAATCTTAATATGGCTCTGTATTTAGTATTTAGCCAATTTCAAGTAGGTAGTACTAAAATTGTAAACTAATAATTGTTACAGTTATTACCAGTGATCGGAATAGGTAGGGCTAATTTACCTAAAGTTTGAAGAACGGACAAAAATAATGGAGATTTCCTTATGACAATATTTTTTTTCGGAACAACTGTCCAGGTTTTCGGACATCGCATAAAAAATAATATTATTAATAGTCATTGATTTTATTACTTATTTTGTATCCTGGAATTGTTGAAAATCAGTAGACGCGCTTTTTAATGTTTTCAAAAATAAAAGACAATCTCGCTATTATAGATTACTGGTAAACAAATGGCATTGTTCCACTTCCGAGAAATTCGAGGCTGCCTAAGTCTTGCGAGACATGATCAAGACAAGAATGGATTTAGACACGCGCTAAAAATAAGTTTAATCCAATATATAACGACGAGATTGTCTTTCATTTTGGAAAACAATAAAAACGTGTCTACTTATTTTCGGCAATTCCGGGATACAAAATAAGTAATGAAATCAATTACTGTATTGATAATTTTCATTTTTAATGTTCTCAAGTGATGTCCGGACAACCGGACAGTTGTTCCGAAAAAAAATATTGTCATAAAGAAGTCTCCATTAATTTTTGTCTATGTTCTTCGAACTTTAGGTGAATTAGCCCTACCTATTCTGATCACTCAACTCAGGTGAAACTCCAAACATCAGTTGCTTCGAGTGTTGTGACTAGGGTTGCCAAGTTATATATGAAGAAATAGAGTATATCAAATTCAATTTTCAAAGGATTTCAAAGGAGGTAAATAAAGAGTACAAAAAAGAGTATCATTTATTTTACATTTTTAAAAAGGTATTTTTTTGTACATTTTGCAGCATATAACAATTTTTCATGGTTTTTAGAAGAATTGCATGAGTCCAAACATTCCAACTCTAAATTTATATGGATCAAGAGGTCTTTTGGACTTTTTCGTTTTGATAAGGAGTTTTTGCATAATATTACATGAAAACATTGTGTAAAAAAGAGTATTTTAGCATACTCTATTAGTGTTATAGATTATACAATCACCATCAAATTAAAGTCACTAATAGTTAATGTTTGGTAAGAAACACCTGATGCTGCGTTGTTTTCACGCAGCACCAGTTGTCTTCGGAGTTCGCCTACATGATATAGAGTACAATACTCTATTTTAGAGTACGGTTGGCAACCCTAGTTGTGACCCAAGTGATAATAATAAATCAATTCAACAAATCATTTGGTTGTGTAATCTCATTTGAGCTTATGCCACACAAATCACTTGGGGTCATTCACCAAGTAAAAAGTTTGTAAAATAAGGACTTACTTCTTCTTCGTTGTCAGAGCCGAAAAGGTCGACATCATCGTCATCGTCCTTGGCGGCAGGTGCAGGGGCTGTGGTCTTTCCACCAGCTGTTAGTGGGCTAACGCCGGCGGCCCAGGCTTTACGCTCCGCAGGTGTGTACGAAGCAATCTGGTTGTACCAGCGGAGGGCGTGTGGTAAGCTGGCTGATGGCGCTTTGCCAACCTGTTCGAATACCTGAACATCAGCTTGAGAGGGTGTGTAGCTGAAATTATATTGACGGTTATTAGTTCTACTAGATATAATAAATTACTTATTTTTGTTACAACAGCTGGCAATGCGGAACACATAATTAGTTGCTAAGAATCTGCTCTCTCTGTTTTATTAACCTCTTTTTAAGTTATGAGAAGGGGTCGACGTGGTTCACTTTCCCAACCTATTTTATGATATATTTTAACTTACCCAGACACATAACTTTTCTCAGCCAAATATTTGTTCAATTCGTTGAGGCCCTGAGCGGTTTTTACGTCTCCGATAGTCATTTTTGCTAGCTTATTTCAAGATTTTTCGCAAAAATGTACCACACGTCCCGGTAAGGCAAGCGAAAGAAGCGAAAAATAAAAAGAGCGAGATAAAGAGTTATTTTTTTTTTTAATTAATTAGCTACGGACGTTTGCTTGTTTAAATCGATCGATTAAAATATTGAAATGCAGATTGATTCATTATGAAAAAAAAATCAGTGATTACAATGTAGAAAGAACTTTAGCTACTGCAAAGCTTACTGCAACTGTTAAGTGTTTGAAGTTTTATTTGTGGGGTTACAAATAAAAAAGAATAGTAACTATTATATTTTCACGAGCTGCGTGAGGTCTTACTAACGTAACGGCAAAGCAAAGTATTAAATATTTTTGTCTAAAGTGTTTGGGGATCATCAAGTGATAATCATGACCATCTACCATTTAATAATTTGTCTAATTATTCTTTCATCATAATATAAATATAAATTAAGGCTGTATTAGCTTGATAGTCTTTTGTGAGACATGAGAAAAAAAGTAATTTGACATATGGAGAATTGACAGTTAACTCTGTCATTTCCCCGAAAAATTGTACATTTGGAACTTAGGTACGATTTCAGGAAATTACGAAGTATTCTATTTGGTTTTGATATTAAGTTCTCCCCTTTTTGAAATCAATAAACTGTATGAGTTACTGTGCTGTATACTGTGTGTAGTTGATATAAATATTTACATAGGTTAGATGTCTATACTTATGTAACAATAACATATCATTTCGACTGCATTTTAGTATTTTTCTAGACCAGAAACAACGAATTTAAGATATATCTTACCATAACACATTTCCTACTTATATTAGAATCTTAATAGTGGTCAGTTTTATTGTAATTTAGTGTCGCAGTGGCATAGTTTCGATTGGTGATTATTTGCTGCAGAAAATGTTGCGCCAGCCGCTTACACGGGCGCTTACGCTGGGCTCGCCTACGCGAGTGGCTCCGCTAGCTGCTCGCCGCTTTGCTGATCAAGCAGTACCAGCACAGCCAGAGAAAGTAGAAGTATTCATTGATGATAAACCTGTTTATGTTGTACCGGGCACCACAGTTCTTCAGGTATTGGCTGATTTTGACTTCATTACACATTTCAGTCTATATTTTTCAAATTTATTATGTGTCAATTCCACTTTTCTAACGTGCTGTGTTTATCTAATCTATAATTTAATCAATATTTAATTATGCATAATCAAATTAAAAATGTTTCTGTTTTCATGTAAATATCCAACAGGCAGCTGCTCAAGTTGGTGTGGAAATTCCGCGTTTCTGCTACCATGAGAGACTGGCAGTAGCAGGCAACTGCCGGATGTGTTTAGTTGAAGTGGAGAAGTCCCCAAAACCAATTGCTGCGTGTGCCATGCCCGTCATGAAAGGAATGAGAGTCAAAACCAATTCTGACCTCACCAGGAAGGCCCGGGAAGGTGTTATGGAGTTTTTGTTGGTTAACCATCCGTTGGACTGCCCAATTTGTGACCAGGGTGGTGAATGCGATTTGCAGGATCAATCTATGGCCTTTGGATCAGACAGGAGCAGGTTTACTGATATTCACTTCTCTGGAAAAAGGCAAGTTTAATTTTTTATGTTTATATTTTAAGTATGTTTTTTATGTTTTGTCAAACTGATGTATGACACAATTAAATATCACTTGTAAAAAATATCATCCAAATGTTAGGCTAGCTCAGGCAATAGTAGTCAATAAGTCAATACAATTTTCTTTCTATGAAATGTATTTCTAATTTAATATTCTATTTTGTAGAGCTGTTGAAGACAAAGATGTAGGACCTCTAATCAAAACCATAATGACACGTTGCATCCACTGCACACGGTGCATCCGTTTTGCATCGGAAGTGGCTGGCATTGATGATTTTGGCACCACCGGTAGAGGAACAGAAATGCAGGTTGTTAATTTTATAATTAATAAGTTACATGGGTCAACATACAACACACTGCTCCCAACTGTGGCCTCTAAAGTGTAAACATAGAGAGAGGGATTGTTGATTTCTTTATGTAAGCAATCAGTCCTGAAACAAGTAGAATAAATCCATTTCTAGTGGGAGTATTATCTTCTTTTCATATTGCCAGAATGGCTCAACTTGTGAGTTATATATGTATGGAGTATGGATAGTCATACTTTTTATAGGCATAGTGATCGGCCTGATATCTGTATGTTCTATGTTCAATTCCCAGGTAATGCAAGGGGGTTCTGAATTTTTCAATGCATAGCCTAGGTTTCTAATATTCAACCGGCAAGCTAACACACATAAATTTTAATAATGACTTGATGTCAATGATGGAGGCTTTTGCTTGTCACTGGGACAGCATAGAGGTGGCTTATTATTACTTACAATATGCTTAGTTTGTTTAAAGATTATCATTATTTTATTAAATAGTTTTGAATATAATTTACGTAATACTATTTGTTTTTAAATCAGGTTGGCACATATGTGGAGAAAATGTTGCTTTCGGAATTGTCTGGCAACATTATAGACTTGTGCCCCGTAGGTGCTCTTACTTCAAAGCCATATAGTTTCGCCGCTCGACCCTGGGAAACCAGGAAGGTAAGTTACTCAATATCCAGTTATTTTCTAAAGTCATTAAAGTCTTTCTAAAATCAAATAAAATAAAATAAAAAAAAAAAAAAAAAAAAAAATTTTCAAAAATTTTTTCAACATTTGTGTTTTTGTAATTTGTTCGCAACAAAATTTGCTTTAAAAATCATTTTGAACATTTTATAAAATAGCTTGCTTGTTTCTTAACTGATCTTTAATATTTGTAAAAATATTATGATCGGATGTTAATGACGGTAGTTGTTGACATTGAATGGGCGCCTTTGGCTTACAAAGTAAAAAGTGTTGAATAATTTCGGCGGGCTGGTTAGAACCACGATAGCTCAATTGGAAGAGCACCTGACCCGGAATGTCAGAAGGGTGCAGGTTCAAATCCTGCTCGTGGAATTTTTTTCAACATTTGTGTTTTTGTAATTTGTTCGCAACAAAATTTGCTTTAAAAATCATTTTGAACATTTTATAAAATAAAATAAGTCTTAAATAACTTTATAATTATGTTTATATAGTTCTTGATGTTTTCCATTGTCAGACAATGTTGATTAAATATGTATATATAAAATGTATGTAATTAATTAACATTATCTGTAATTAAATTCTTTGGAAGTAGCTAATCTAAATTGGCAAGATTTAATTATGAATTATTATAAATAAAAAGTAAGTTTTTAAAAGTTGATTGAAGAAATTCTAAATAATAAACCTACTTGTTAGTGCATGAATACATTGTGATTCTTTTCACTTTTGTCCATAACGCTCATCGGAAGTTACAAAAACGAAACTGCACAATATGGGTTATGTTAATTTCGTCTTTGTAACTCCAAATGAGCGATATATGCATGGTCCACAGGGAGATTTTACAAAAAATACTTTGTTGTTGTTGTAGATTGATTCCGTGGATGTTTTGGACCCGCTGGGCAGCAACATCGTCGTCGCGACGCGCACCAACGAGGTGCTGCGTATATTACCTAGGACTAACGAGGTATGTCGAACTGTTCGATACTATTCATAATTGTCCTCAAGTTTTTCGTATTTTAATTCTACAATATTTCTGGGCTTAAAAGTAGTTCAAGTATTGAAAAGGTTGATTAAGTACGCAAGTAACGCAAGTAGGGCAAGGCCTTGAAAGTATGGTACCCACACCAAAAGCTGATATTGATTCAGCATCTGATATTTAGCAAAGTACTTTCAGAGTGTGCGTTTATTATGTCACATCACGTCACCAGCTCATTTTATAACCCCACTGCTGGGGCACAAGCCTTCCCTATGGATGAAGCACCACAGGGAAAACGGGCCATAAGATAATACGGCCCAGTGCAGATTGATGGTTGTCAACGACTGCTAATGCAGTTGGTACCAATAACTTTACGTGCCTTCCGAAGCACGGAGGTTTTTTTCGGTTTATAATGTAACGTATTTTATATGATTATTTACATATAATTTTACGCAAATATTGTTGCGAACACACACCTGACCTGGCATGTCATGGGGTAAGGGTTCAAATTCGGCTTGTGGAATTTTTCAACACTTTGTCTTCTTTCAAATTGTATTTTATATGGTTACCGTACAGGAGATCAATGAGGAGTGGTTATCAGATAAGTCCCGGTTCGCGTGCGATGGGCTGAAGCGGCAGAGACTGGTCACGCCTATGCTCAAGGACAGCCGCGGCAACCTCGCGCCCGTCGACTGGGAGGACGCCATCGTCGCGGCCGCCAGGGAGCTGCGCGACTGCCCGCCGGGGAAGGTGAGAGAGAGGGGGGCGGGAGGGAGATAGCGGGAGAGGGGAATGGAGAGAGGGGGGGAGAGAGATATGGGGAGGGAGGATATAATCTACTGACTGATCCCGACAGGTAGGATATGGCAGCTGGAATGACGGGTCCGGCTGTCTTTTAGACAGATTGACGACCTCCTTGGTCGAGTGGTTTGTACACCGGTTTTCATGGAGTCGCCATCTCTGAGGTCACGGGTTCGATCCGCGGTCGGGTCAGTTTTGAAATTATTGTTTTTCTAAATTGTCTCGGGTCTAGGTGTTTTCTATGTATAATAAGTATGTATTTGAGTATTTTAAGTATGTTTATCCGTTGTCTAGTAACCATTTAACGAGTTTCATAACGAAGCTTCTCTTGGGCTAGATAATTGGTGTGAATGTAGGAAAGTTTATTTATTTATTATTATCGGCGCAATTTGGTTTCCAGACGGGTCTTTCTACTGAGAGTGCCATACTTAGCGTGAAGCAGACGGTTAGATACTATGTGGACCGTAAAACACCAGTCTATGCTTGTTTTCAAGACTTGTCCAAAGCTTTCGACCTAGTTTCTTATCAGATCCTGTGGGATAAACTTACAGAGCTCGTGGGAATATTCGAATTTGGGTATGCTAACCAAATTAATGTCGTCAAATGGGCTGATAATTTGTCAGATGAGTACAGTCTAGAGTGTGGCGTGAGGCAAGGGGGATCTCTTCGCCTACGCTCTTCAACGTGTACATGGACAGTTTGATCGCCGAACTCAGCAGCATGCATGCAGGCTGTTACATAGACGGAGTCGCAGCCAATAACATAAGCTATGCTGATGACATGGTCCTGCTGGGTCCGTCGGTTAATGCTCTTCGTAGTTTGCTTCAGGTGTGTGAGTGGTATGCCAAGAGTCATGGTCTATTGTATAATACCAAATCAAGTGAGCTTATGAATTTCGGTCTAAGTGTTCGAAATACTGCCATCTCCCCAATTTTGCTTAACAGTTGTCCACTCAAAAGAGTGAGACAGTTTAAATACCTAGGACATATTATCACTGATGATCTAAAAGACAATGCAGACATTGAACGTGAACGCAGGGCGCTGGCTGTCCGGGGTAACATGTTGACTCGCATGTTTGCTCGTTGTTCGACTGAAGTCAAATTAACATTATTTAAGGCTTATTGCCAATCTTTTTACACGAGCAGCTTGTGGGTTAATTACACTCAAAGGGCGTGGTGGGATGGCTGCGTGTTCAATATAATAATGTTTTCAGAATGCTGTTGCAACTGCCGCGATTCCGTAGCGCGTCCGCGATGTTCGCCGACGCGCGTACGATGATTTTTATGCGATCAGGCGCAAACGTATCTTCTCACTGCTACGCAGAGTGCGTGGTAGCAGTAACAACATTCTGAAGGCATTATCAGATAAATATGATTGACCAATAAAATCGTTTTTTATAAAATATGTTATTGGGGCAGTTAAATAGATTTTAATGTACCTACAATTTTATTTAATATTTTTTTTTTTTTTAATAGAATGTTAGTCTGCTCTTATACCATACTTTTTTAACGTACGAGTTTCGTTCACCATTCGAATAAAACTCACTCAAAACCTTAACGTTTATATTGCATAGGAATGAATAAACACAATGTTTATTTCTAGTAATGTCATTCCGTTTCTACCCAGATTTTAGCAGTGGCGGGTGCTTTGGCCGACGCAGAGTCGTTGGTGGCTCTGAAGGACATGGTGAACCGTCTCGGCTCCGAGAACGTGTGCACCGAGCAGTACTTCCCCACGACGGGCGCCGGCACCGACCTGCGTTCCTCTTATCTTCTCAACACTAAGATTGCCAGTGAGTACTGAGTTCTACCTGCCCCCCAACCGCCTAACACTCTCGCTTTCGATCGCTTTCTAATATAATATCGAATAATATCGATAGCTTTTGATATTGCTTTCATATTGCTTTCGAAATGACAAGATGACGCCTCCTCCTCGCCTCGCCTTCAAAGCGATCGAAAGCGAGAGAGTTAGGCGGTCGACCCCCTGACTGTTATTCAACGGACGAAAGAATGCCTTCTACTTATTCGTACGAACATTAAAATATTGTTTAGTTTTATTCATTCGTTGTGGAGCTCGATGGCGCATTGGTTAACACGCCCGGTCTGTGATTGCTGAGGTTAAGCAACTTTCGTAAAAGTTCAAGTCATCGGATGGGTGACCAAAAATTTACCATCTCGAGCTCCGTGCTTCGGAAGGCACATAAAGCCGTTGGTCCCGGCTGCATTAGCAGTCGTTAACAACCACCAATCCGCACTGGGGTCGCATGGTGGTTTATAGCCCGTTCTCCCTATCCATTCATAGGGAAGGCTCGTGCCCCAACAGTGGGGACATTATGAGCTGATGATGATGATGATGATGACGATGACGATGACGATGACGATGACGATGACGATGGCGATGGCGATGGCGATGGCGATGGCGATGGAGATGGCGATGGCGATGGCGATGGCGATGGCGATGACGATGACGATGACGATGGCGATGGCGAAGGCGATGACGATGACGATGACGATGACGATGACGATGACGATGACGATGACGATGACGAATAATAATAATAATAATAATAATATATTTATTTCAAGCATCATGGCTCATTTGGGTTAGTTACAATAATTACCTTAGCCTATGTTAGTAAAATTAACAAATTCAATAAAAATAAAATTAAAATTACAATTAAATTATAAAAAATAAATAAAATAAAAACAATAAATACATTATAAATTAATTAAAACAAATTACACTTTAATTTAAATAAAATGAAATAAATAAATTAAATTAAATTAAATTAAACTAAATTAAAACATTATTTTGACATTCGTCAGGTGAACCATGTCACAATGGTAAACATACTGACAGTCAAACCTCTCCGCAAACATCTGTAGGATGCTGTTGCGGCTAGCCCGCACCCTGCGCACCAGGGATGTGCACCGTTTTCGCATAATTGCGTGAAAGCAATCCACACGCGCCTCGGCAAACATCCCTGATGCGCTGCAGAAGCGGGGCAGCCGCAAAAGCACCCTGAAGGCGTTATTATACTGTACGCGCAGAGCGTTGAATTGTTTAAGCGTATAACACACGCACAGACTGCTGGTATAAAAGGACGTACAAAATGCCCTGAAAAGAGTGATTTTGACGTCCCTCGAACAACGAAAAAATCGGCGCGCTATCATATTGGCTCTAACAGACAACGCCCTGCGCTCCCTTTCTATGTCAGCATTGTCCTTCAGATCCGAAGTTACTAGATGTCCTAGGTATTTAAACTGTTCTACTCTATTTAGAATACAACCGCTAAGTTTGATAGTTGGAATTTGACCTAGACACCCTCCTCGAGCCTGAAAGACCATACATTGACTTTTTTTTACATTATATAATAAGCCGTGGTTGGCAGCATATTTCTCACAAATGCCAAGCAGCCTCGACAGACCGCATGCAGAAGCACTCAGCAGCACCATATCGTCTGCGTAGCTAATATTATTTAAACAAACTCCGCTAATGTGGCAGCCAATATGCGTGCTGCTGAGCTCCTCCACCAGCGCATTCATATATAGGTTAAAAAGTTTAGGCGAGGTCAGCCCCCCTTGCCTCACCCCGCACTCCAACTTGTAAGGAGTGGAATAGGCTCCCGACCACCTAACAACGTTGACCTGGTTCTGGTACCAATACCTGAAAATGCGTATTAGTTCTTCTGGCATTGATGTGTCATACAGTTTTTGCCATAGAATGTCATAACAAACCAGATCAAACGCTTTCGATAGGTCGAGGAAGCAAGCAAAAACGGGCGTGTTTTTATCGGTATAGTACTTGACGGTCTGCTTTAGACACAATACAGCTGTTTCAGTGAAGAGACCAGACTTAAAACCAAATTGGTTGTCGTGAATTTTAAGATATTTATCAAGCTGAGTGTTAAGCAAACCGTCAAGCACCTTCGAGATAACAGTAGCCAATGAGATGGGTCGATAATTACATTTGTCACCTATATCACCGGTCTTGCTCTTAACGATGGGCACTACCACAGTCCTCAAATAAATAGATGGTACAGAACCTTCTTAAAATAGTTATGATAACAACTATGCTAGATAAATCCGTCCAGTCCAGAGACACGTCTGGCCAACAGTTTATTTCTAAACCGACAAGTGCATTAAAGAAAGCTGAACACAACAATCATCTGATTCTGATAGATATATTTTTTAGATATATTTTTTATTTTGAGATTGAGATATATCTCAAAACGCCGATTCAGATCACACTTGTTTTTATTTGTTTTTTTTTTAATTCAGACGTTGAGGACGCGGACTTCATCCTCCTCATAGGCACGAACGTCCGCTTCGAGGCGCCTTTACTGAACGCGCGCATCCGCAAGGCCTTCATACACAAGGAGACCGACGTCGCACTCATCGGGCCCAATGTCGACCTCACCTACGACTACTCGGTAGGTTTTACGTTTGTATCGGCTGCTGGGAAGGCAGCCGTTACAGCGACGTGGGCTGATTGGGGAGGAATAGACAGCTGAGTCGCCGTCGACGGCGTGGCCACGACACGACCGTCGCGGAGATGGAGCTGATACCAGCGTAGAAGTCGCCTTTCGCGCGCACACACACACGCACACACGTCACGGGCGCGGCGGGCCGAACGGTGAGAACTCTGAGAGCGGAAAGAACGCTGCACGTGAACTTTGCAGCGGAGTGAAGGTCGCGCGGTTCGTCAGCATACACTAGCTCCGCCGACGGCGGAATGGCGTAGCTTTTATAGGATGAGTGCACCGTCGCGTTTCTGGCGCGAACAAAGTTTTTTTAAAAATATTCTACAAGTATGCACAGTGCCTTGATCTCACCTACCCCCCAATTCTGCTATTTATTTTGATCTGAAACGAATCTGGAACTCTATAGTTTCAACGTTTCCTTATCTGCTATCTACGAAACTATAGAGTTAATTTCGTAGTTAGCAGAATACGAGAACGCTTTAGATTCAACATTTTCGTATTCTGCTAACTACGAATCTAAAGAGTTCATTTCGTAGTTAGCAGAATAGCGAAAACGTTGAAACTATAGCGTTTCAGATTCGTTTCTCGCAAAATAAATAGCAAAATTGGCGGGCTGATCTTCATCCGGAATACTGATTAATAAGGCACTGGCTATCTTATCTCTAGCTACCGGAACACAACAATGCTACAAACATTGATGTTATGGCGACATATTTAGATAAGATGGTGGTAGCTAGCCAGGCGGACAAACAAGTCCTACCACCAACCAAACCGAGTATACAAACATGTATCCAGTGGCCTTAACCACTAGACCACAGAGGCGGTATTTACTGCCTGTGCCTGTAGCTAAGTAGTAGGCTCCTGCTCAATACGCGCACCCGAAGTCTTTGTAGGAAAGAAAACCGGCGTCGACCTACAAGGTAAGTTTTAAGTGTCTGCTATGTGGTGGAGTAACGTCTAAAGACTATAGATAAAATAACTTTGCTAATCATATTTATGAGCTTGAATATATTCTGTATTTTATTGTTTTATACTTTGACTTACCAACGAGTAGATAGTGTTGTTTAGAAGTGTATGTGAGGCGTATCTGGTGCTTTATAAACTTGCGGGTTCGGTACTCGCTCGTGACACAAAAGAGATAGTAGACTCGATACTACTCGTCGATATTGTTTCAATACTTTCCGAGTTAAAATTTGTTTGCAACATATTGCTAAAACAATTATAGTACTAAGTCTATAGTGAACAACTCTAGTGACAATCTGTCACCGTTCTCCTTAAATTATAATATTGTACTAACTTTTTCTTGCGGCTTCATCAGTTTGACACGACTTCTGACAGTTTGTTATTAAAGCCAAACTTATTACAGGTAGTATCATCTTCAGACGTGTTGGGGTCGATAAACGCTCGACTTTTACATATGCTGCAGCAATACCATCCTT
The DNA here is from genome assembly GCA_963082485.1 of Eudonia mercurella. Taxonomy (NCBI): domain Eukaryota; kingdom Metazoa; phylum Arthropoda; class Insecta; order Lepidoptera; family Crambidae; genus Eudonia; species Eudonia mercurella. The sequence continues at coordinate 5,107,431 of OY720038.1, forward strand.
CATATCTCTGCTATCTTATAGAACACTAGCTGACCGGCGGACTTCGTACCGCTTTGACAGTTTCCATGACAACAAAACAAACAACACCGTCCGCTTAAGAACACCTATATCCCATGATGGACCCCTATAGCAGCGCCACCTACCGGGTCCAATTGTAACCTAAAGAAGTAGTTAGGTGGAAATAAGTAACCGTGTCTAGTGGTTAGATGGCAAAAGTTGACAACATTCACAATATTTTGTTTCCTTTAACAACATCTGACTGAAAACATCCCTCTAACGTCGAACCATTTCCCATAGCACGTCGGCGACTCAGCGTCTCTAGTAAAAGACTTCGCCACCGGCACGGCGTCGAGTGAGGTGCTAAAGCGTCTGGAGCAGGCCAAGCGCCCCGTCGTGATCCTGGGCGCCGACCAGTTCAAAACCGATGAGGGCGCAGCCCTACTCGCGTACACGCAGGAGCTGGCGCTGCGGCTGCAGGAAAATCTCGACGATAAGGAATGGAAGGTATTTTGCTACCTGTAGTGGTAGGGTTCTGCCCAGATTTTAACTAAATGGCGACCCCTGGCACCCTATACCTATTTCTATCCAACGCTGAAATGATTAACACTTAGCGATTACAATCAGGATTACGATTATTGCACGTAATAATCGACGATTACGATTACGATTATTTGTTTTTAGTAACAAATAAAACTAATTATCGATAAATCAACATATAAGATTTATTACCTTAAGAAAAATCAAATCAAATTTATAAAAAATCAATAATTTAAATTAAAGTAGGTGCTTTTAATTTTTGTTCAAAAACCATAACATTTATAACTTTTCGGGCATCAATCATCGTTTTTCGGTTTGAATTAATCCAGCAGTAGAGAATAACCTTTCCAACGCCACAGACGATGGTTTGATTGAGAGATATTTTTTTGCTTACTGTTTTAGAAAGCAATATTGTGTAGTTTCTTTCCAAAGCTGAAATACAATATATACAACAAGAAATAATAAAAAAACACTTCAGGAGAGTATTACTTATCCTGCGCCGCGCAGAGAATTGAACATCAGGCCAGTCAAAGAAGCGTTCGGATACATGTATGAGCAAAAGATATCCTGCGCATTACAAATATTTTTTTTGAGGCAAATAAATGTCACAAGAAATAAACATAATAATCATAATAAGCTAAATAATCGAGATTGGACGATTACGGTTAATCGTGAAATATCAATAATCGTCTATTACGATTAATCGAAATCGTAATCGTTTCATCACTATTTCTAACGCCATGTAGCATTAAATTGCATTACGGTTTCAAGGGTACAGAATCTAGCGAAATTACAGAGTATGAGACACTAATCACCATGTATGCTGTAAAAGTTGACCCCAGGAGGAGGATATTTATGGGCTGAAAATAAACCTGAAAGCACGTAGATAACCTAGTCCTTGCTCTACGGCTAGGGGTATGTGTAACGCATTCCCCCTATGGCAAAGTTGCAAATAAAATATAGTTTTTATTCTCCAATGGTTTTTCAACAATTTTTAACACGACATTAAAGCTCTTGCGGCGTGGAACTGTGGAAAACACAACATATCCTTGAAGTGAGGCGGGAGTGTGTTGCTATTGGCCCAGAATACGACACGACATCGGCCATCGGATGACGGAGCGATCCCATTGGTTGAATTGTGTAGTAGACAATTATCCCCATATTCATAAAAACTATTTAAGCATTATTTAGTTAATCATTGTCTCTTTTTGTCTCTTTTTCTCAAATTCAAAATGACGTTCGTGTGACGTTGACAAAACAATATTTAACTAAATAGTGCTTAAATAGTTTTTATGAATAAGGGGGTAAATATGCAATTGTTTCACGATCAGGTGTTGAACGTCCTCCAACGCACTGCGTCTCAAGTGGCGGCGCTGGACATCGGCTACAAGGCGGGAGTGGGCGAAGCCCTGGCCACCGGGCCCAAGGTGGTGTACCTGCTGGGAGCTGACTCCGGTGTGGTCACCAGGGAAGCCCTGCCCAAAGACGCGGTGGTCATCTACCAGGGTGAGTGGTGGATGATGCTTAACATTTGATATGCGCGAGTGATCAGCGCCGCCTTAACAATTAAATTCTATTGTGTCTGTATTTACGGCAGAGGTTAATTAATCCGTTATCTGCCGTGATGTGACGGCAGACGACGGATTGATAAACCATTGCATATAATGGCCATTGACTGGCAATATTGGTAGTGCTTGGTCCTCAGTAAAGTCTTTACTGATATTCTAGGGATGTGGGGAGAAATTTACTGATATTTATTATCGTTAATCATTTCTATTATTTCTCAACGATAAAAAAGAATATATTGTGCAATGTGTGCCGTAAGTTTTGCACTGGCTGGAGGTGCAAACCGCATTAAGCCATATAATAAGAAAAAGAAAGTTACTTCGGACGTGTAAACTGAACGGTATTGCAATTTAGATTCGAAGGTTGTCGAAATATTGACCTCATAGTCAAGCATGTTAGAGGAAATATATTATTATTTATTATAACGCCGGCTCCACACTCTCAGGCGTAACGGAACGAGGGCGCAGTACATCGATAATTATGGTTTGCTTCTACACCTAGATTTCTATTTGATATCGTCAATGTTCAGTAAGCTCGCCTTGTCTATCCCGAGAGTGTGGAGCCGGCATAATAGGTGGTATCTCATACCTCAGGGTTCGATGCTGAGGAGCAGTGGTTAACGCACGCGGTCTGCGAGTGCTGAGGTTAAGCAACTTTCGCAAAGGCCTCGGATCGGATCATCGGATCGGAGGCATCGGATGTGTGACCAAAAATTTATCATCTCGAGCTCCTCCGTGCTTCGGAAGGCACGTAAAGTCGGTCTCTGCTGCATTAGCAGTCGTTAACAACCACCGCACCACACTGGGCCCAGTGCTGGCTTATGGCCCGTTCTCCCTATCCATCCTTAAGGCTCGTGCCCCAGCAGTGGGGACATAAAAATGAGCTGATGATAATGATGATCCCCAGGGCACCACGGCGACGCTGGTGCGAGCATCGCGGACGTGGTGCTGCCGGGCGCGGCGTACACGGAGAAGCGCGCCACCTACGTCAACGCCGAGGGCCGCGCGCAGCAGACGCTGCCCGCCGTGGCGCCGCCCGGCCTGGCGCGCGACGACTGGAAGATCATCAGGTCGAACGCGCTATTTATACCCCTTTTTACTTTTTTGACTCTGTGAATCCTTTTTTGGATACGAGAGCCCCTGTTTAGCCCAAGTTAGCGTTACAGACTAACGTTAGACCACCACCGGTCGCAGATTCAGATGAATATGATATGATATATGACATATGATGAAATGGTAGACCTGGGATATCTATCCCAGGTTCGATTCCCAGCGGGTGGAAAGGGATACATGTTTGTACTCACTCCGTTTGGTTGACGATAATGCTTGTTGGGCCTGGCGACTTAACCTGGCTCAACTACCTTCGGCCTTATCGTCACTTTACATCTGGTGAGATGAACGTCGAGTAACCACTAAAATTAATAACCTATATCTGGTAAGAGATAGGCCTATCTTAGTTTAGTTATCTAGCAACCGCTGTTATTTTCCGATAATTAACAGAAATAAAAAATAAAAAAATAAAATAAAATAAAATACTTTTATTTCAGACTGTGTCCATATAAGTAGGTAGTTGATTGACAAAATAAAGCAACAAAGCAACAAAGCTACTAAGCTCTAGTAGGCCTATCTCTTGGCTGATGATAGGTTATTAATTTCGGCTGTAAGGCGTTTAAATCAAATCAAATCAAATCAAAATATTTATTTGCATAACTAAGTGTATCATACAGGTGAAATATATTTTATGTGGCTTTATAACTTAGTGACCTTTTGCAGGTATTACAAATATACAGTTTAAAAATATATATTTTTAAACTTATATATAAATTATACATAAAAATTAAATGATGATGAGATAAAAAATTAATATTAAATAAATTAAAATAACAATATAATAGAAATTAAATTACATTTACCAATAAATAAAAACATCAATTATTAAAAAATAAAAACATCAATTATTAACATTAAAATTAAAATATTCATCTACAGAATAGAAACAATTTTTAATTAGAAATACATTTAATTTTCTTTTAAATACTACAGCATTTTTTTCATTTTTAATATAATTTGGTAATTTATTAAATATTTTTATGGACATGTACTGTGGACTGCGATTGAGCATATTTATTCTAGATGGCGGTAGGTATAGCCTATATTTATTGCGTGTGTTTACCCATAAGGAGTTTAAAATAAAGACAAACAAGAGTCGTCTAAATCGAGTCGTTTAATTTAAAATAGGTCAATAGTAGCCTAAATCTGTTTGCGTACCGCAGAGCCCTATCGGAGGTGGCGGGGGCGGGCCTGCCGTACGACTCGCTGGACGAGGTCCGCGAGCGGCTCGCGCAGCTCAGCCCCGCGCTCGCCACGTTCGGCGACGTGCAGGCTAACAACTACTTCGCGCAGGCGCGAGCGCTCGCGCAGGTTAGTGCGCTGTACACATAAAACATATTTGTTCTCATTATGATGTTTGACACTTGCCCCATATTCATAAAAACTATTTAAGCATAATTTAGTTAAACATTGTTTTGTCTTTTTCTCAAATTCAAAATGACGTTTGTGTGACGTTGACAAAACAATATTTAACTAAATAATGCTTTAATAGTTTTTATGAATACGGGGATTAGTGCTTTACAAATAAACAGAGAATAAGCTCCAAATAGTTATTCCATGTTTTGTTCCTGTCATTTAAACGTCATTTCAAATTAGAATAAAAGAGACAAAACACGGAATAATTTTTCGAAGCTTATTCTTTGTTTATTTGTAAGACGCTTAGGGTAAAGTCACCAAAGAGCACAAGCAAACACTAAAATCAACAAACCGTTTGAAGTACGCACCACTACTAATGGGTAATATTATGTTGATATAACTTTTTAAACTATCATAGTTACTACAAAGAGCCATTTTATATTTCGGTATCCCATAAAAACTTAAAAGCTCTGATTCTAACTAATAAACTAATTTTAATTAAACTTTCTTTTCTTAAGGAAAAAACAGAGATCTAAATAGTTAATAAAAATAATGTTGTTTAAATGCATTTATGCGATTTTAAACTTTCCAAAGTGAATCACATAAATTCAGGTTACTTAAATTTTAAGATCACACAGCACAGCACCACCACCGGCAGAACATACAGCTCAACTGTTTCTGTAACACCCTATTCACTATGTTCTAGTAAATAAACACTATTTCATTTGAAAAAAAAAAATTAAATGTTCAAATAATTTTTAACGCAAATTTTGTTGCAAACAAATTACAAAAACACAAATGTTAAAAAAAATTTCCACGAGCAGGATTTGAACCTGCACTCTTCTGACATACCGGGTCAGGTGCTCTTCCAATCGTGGTAATAGTAATATTTTTACAAATATTAAAGATCAGTTTTGCTATTGATCTTTAATATTTGTAAAAATATTATGATCGGATGTTAGTGGCGGTAGTTGTTGACATTGAATGGGCGCCTTTGGTTTTCAAAGTAAAAAGTGTTGAATAATTTCGGCGGGCTGGTTAGAACCACGATAGCTCAATTGGAAGAGCACCTGACCCGGTATGTCAGAAGGGTGCAGGTTCAAATCCTGCTCGTGGAAATTTTTTCAGCATTTGTGTTTTTGTAAAAAAAATGTCTAACAATAACTTGGACGATCACACATATTTTCTATAGGTGATAAATAACCTGAAGTTTGTTCAATTTATATAATATATTTTAATGTTTGTATTCACAATGCTGTATGTAAAAAATTTTACTAGAAAAAATCCACCAGTCTCAGTAAGCTCGAGTGGGAATCGACCCACGACCCTTGGATTACCAGTCCAATGCTCTGACCGCTGAGCTACCGAGATATGTTTTTGTTCAATTGTGATTTGTTGCACCATTCGACGCATGCGAAAATAAACCTTATGCTCCCATAAACAGAGTCAACAGAAGCCGGTGTCGGGCAAAGTGGATGTACAGCTGAAGACGCTGGAGGACTTCTTCATGACGGACGCAATCAGCCGCGCCTCCCCCACTATGGCCAAGTGCGTGCAAGCCGTAATCAAGCAGAAGCAGTCGCTATACTGAATTGACGACTAATGGGTTTATACACTAGGAGCTAACGTACATGGAGACATTTTTTTTAGCGAGACAATTTTTTTAGTCAGCTCTCGGTTTGACATTTATTGATGCAATAGAAGTGGTCAAAACTATCAAACGGGCTTTAAAGTTTAAAGAAAACAAACTTTACGTTAGGTGAGTATGAGTATGTTTTTGAGTAACAATGTCTACATTTTAAATTCATGCAGAAACAGACTTTAAATTTACGCAATAAAACTTATTACTTAAATGTAGATGGTGATAACGATGATGATGATGGTGATGATGACGAGATGATGAAATGTAGATTTAATAAAGATCTTTCTGATAATTTAGTATGCTTTGATCTATTTGTTGCTGATCCTGTGTGTCTGTCTTTTTTTCAAAATCTATTATATTTTATTTAAATGTGACACAATTTGTAGATTTCACATAAAAACTTAAATTGCTTTCCATTTACTTTTCCCATGTACTTAAATGTTAAATAGCTTAAACTACGTAAACAAATAATCCATGTGCGTAGGCCCTAAATGTTACCGCAGTACCGTGATAACAGGCCGCTTGATTATAAACTGAAAAACTATATCCCATTTTAAGACAACAACAAAAATTGCTACAATAATTCAAATCATAATTATGTTCTCTTAAAAGACATACCTTTTACTCACGTGAGAACATATTCAGGTATAGGTACTGTTATCGTGGGCATTAGTATTGAAAACTTTTGTAGTTAAAAAAGTAAAATCACTACTGTTTTATTGAAAATCTCTGCACTAAAATATTTCTTATTGCGAATTAATATTAAAATGAACTCTAAGCTTGTGTATCAAACCCAAAACCCGGTAATGTTAAGTAAAATGTCCAACTACTATCGTTTAAATGTCTTTGACACCGTATTTTTTGTAATTTCTTTTTATAATTATGACTTTCTAGTGTAGTGAAATAGAAACAAATTATTTAAAGCCTCGTATTCCAAGTGGTGTTAAGAGACGCTTAAACGGTAGCAGTTTTTAGGTAAATATAGAATTTTATTAAATTACGCCTTTCTGCAATCATTTTTACGATAGAAATACTACGGAAATGCACTTCGTACAGTGATGTTCGCTGTGTGTGTACATTGTGATCATGTAACTATTTATTTTGTTATTTAATACGTAGGCATAAATGCGTTTACCACTTTCCAAACATTTCAAAACGATATTGTAAGCAAAGTAATCATGATTATTGTAGATATAAAAATAATTAAACAAATTGTAACAGGAAGACAGTTGGAAGGGAAATCGAAGTTTTGTATATAGTTAATGTTTGTAGTTTACAATTAATAAAGTGTATTGATTGTCGAATTGAAATTGTTTTATTTTCGTCGAATTCAAATAGTAGTAAAAAATAGAAACGGTCAAAAGTAATTGGCGACGGGCAGCGATGTGGAGTCCAAACAATTGTTTTTTCTGTATTCCTGAAATTAAGAAATGGTTCATAAATTAATTTATATTAATGAAACGGAGTGAAATCTGGTTTCGATTACCACTTCCCATCATATTGCTGCCTGCTCGTTAGCCGTGTTATAAAAAATCATTAAAAAAACTTTGGACAACTTATATTTTTTTGGTCCGTTCGTCCGTAGTTCCGCTATGATCTCGCTTCTAAATATAAATAGGATTTAGGTTAATATAGTTATTATTCTAATAGTAAGGTTCTTGTTATTCTAGTTAATAAGGTTCGATGGAACTGACATGTTGTCATAAACAAAAGTTCCTAAAATAAATAAAGAGAAAAAAAAAATGTTTTTTGTCTTTATGAAGCCTAATGTTGTATAATAATAAATAACAAATGAGATGAGGTTAAAGTGGCGTGTGAAACAGAAGAGTTCGTTATGATCTGGTGCCACGTCATTGCCGAACTCTAGCCGCTGCGCCATCGAGTTCATTACACCTAATATAAGAAACATGGACAATAACAAACTCACGTCTACGACTTTCCTAGCGAAGATCTTGTACCGGCATTCCTTTAGGACGTCTCCAGCCTGCTTCGCGAAGGCCGCGTGGGTAGCGTTCAGCGCGTTCCAAGGAGAAGGTTCTTGTTCTCGCAACTTCAGACTCTCACGCAAGCTGCGCGTAGGGCGCGCGCAACTAGCCCGCCGCTTCTCTGTTCAATGTTTTTTCTATCGTTACTCTTTTTTTGTTTTTTTTTTGTTTGGAGAGAGTTTGTTGATTGCTTCAGACGTCATTTTCAGCGTCACCGAACTTTTTTGAGGGCGGCGAGAAGCTTAAAGGGTTCCTCAAGCCGTGTGAAACGAAGCACCGTCAGAGGTTTTCTAGAGGGAACGGCATCACGCACTTGGTGCGTGTTCCCGTGCCCTACTGGATACTCCGAAGGGTTCGGATCAGATCGGGTTCTCGTTACTCATTTAACAAGCGTAATGATAAAGCTAATACGTACTAATCAGTTGTAGGGATGGACTTATTTTAATGATATTATTTATTGAAGTTAATGGTGGAGGTCTTTGCCCAGCACAGTATGTAGGCTTTTTATGATATTGATGAGTTTAAATATGTTGAGTTGACCGCACTAATTTTACTTCGAAAAATATGATAATAATCGTACTTACAGCTTCCTAATAACCATAGATAGACTAATCTATGTGTTCTGCTCTCAGAATAATAACTAAAGCATATTGTTCTGAGGTTCTGCTACCTACCATTGTTCCGAACATTGACATTGTCTTTTTTCTGGCGTTCTACTTGTGACCTGCAGATAATCGTCTGTCTGTCGCAGGAGCATAAGTTCAAGATCTTGCACGAGCATCGACGCAGCTCCTCACCCGCCAGCTTGTTGGCTAGCGCGATGGCACAGCGTTTGTCTCGGTTCGATTTTTCCGTTTGGATTTCATTCTGCTCGTTCTTAGAGAAACTGTGAAATTTGTATTGTTTTTTTAATAATTTAAACAAACCTTTAGACTTACCATAAATAATATTTTTACTCGTAATTTCTCTGGATCTAGTACCCTTTAAACCGAAATTTGCTTGCCGCCGGCATAATAAGGAAATAGGGTGTTCAGCCCGTTTTTTATTCAACAGAAAAAAAATACGCATACCACATCTGCGCCCGGAAAGACGTAGATATTTATGTGGGCCTTAGTTTATTTGGGAAACAAACAATATAAAAATACACGCAGGTTTTACAATAGACTAAATACAATGATCAGTAAAGTTTCCACAATTAGTAGTGTGTATACCTTAGAATAGTTATTATTCTAAGGTGTATGTATACCCACTAAAAACTCTTGCACTTCGTCTCTGTGCCGCCAGGGTAATCCGGGACACACAATCACCGGATTTAGGGTGGTCCGACCATGATTATTGCTTATGTGAGTCGCGTGAAAAATCCTAACTTTCATCATTTACCTCTGCTCGTGATGCTGTATTCCCGCCTCCAAAAACTTTTCGTAGCGAGTTTGCTGTTCGTCCTGGATTTTCTTGATCAATTCGTAATTCTTCTTTGACGGCTCTGAATCTCGTTTGTCTTGGTTAATCTAAAAATTATGTGAGAGTTTCAAATCACAAAGTAAGCTTACAAGGTCGACAACGCGCGAGAAGTGTGTTCATTCGTGTCCCTTCGTCCAGCATACTCACCATGGAATCCTGATATTTCATGAATGTCAAAAAACTGTTCTGAAATAGTGCTAAATAGTGCCCAAAGGAAAAAAATAGTGCTCTTGTACTTGCGAAGTTATAGCCATAGTTCGATGAGTATGCTGGACGAAGGTTTCGCCCAGCATACTCACCTCCGTCCGGAGAATCTGTATACGCTTCAAACATAATTCATACTTCAAAAAATAGTTCCCAAATAGTGCCAAACGGTGCCCAAAAAGAAAAAACAGTGCTCGAATAACTTCGGAGTTATAGGCTTCGTTCAGTGAGTATGCTGGGCGTAGGTTCTACGCCCAGCATACTCACCTCAGTGCGCGAATATCGAACGAGCTATAGGTACAATTTACGTCTCAAAAAATTGTGCTTGAAATAGTGCCCAATATCAGTCCAATTTTTGCTTGACTTTTGACCTAGAAAACCATTAAATTTGATTGTAAACTTCTACATACATTACATTGAGTACAGTCGAATACAATATTATTAACTTTCTTTCTAACAATTTTTGTCTTGTGTAAATTATTAATTGTCTATGTAAGGGAGTATTTACTTTAGAATCGCAATATTATTAATTACACATTATTTTAATAATACTTTATAATAATATGATTAAGCCTTCGCGCGTCGCATGGGACCCCGGTAGCTAGGAACAATGATTTTATATATTTTGTCTAGATCACGGCGCTTGAAGGATTAAGATATCAAATGAAGTAAATCATGCATGAAAAATAAAGTTGCTGTTATTAATGCTTACATTACAACTGACAAAATTATTCAAAATAATCATTTTCCGGATCAAGGACGGTACCACAACGTTTACGGAATTGACCTGTATTCCTCATGTGATAAAGTTCAATATAGTGTGGCAGTAATGGATGCACGTACGGTCAATAGGTATGGGGCTTACGACGCGCGGCGCCCGCGACGCAAATGAATATGTTTATGTTTAAATACTAGATGGCGCTGCCCTAACATCTTACGATTATTAGACAAGACTGATCTGTATTTTGAAGGTGATAAGGGTCCATTTTGTGTCACAAAGCGACGCGCGGCGCCCGCGACGCAAATGAATATGTTTATGTTTAAATACTAGATGGCGCTGCCCTAACATCTTACGATTATTAGACAAGACTGATCTGTATTTTGAAGGTGATAAGGGTCCATTTTGTGTCACAAAGCAATCGAAACGAACAAGCGCTTCTCAGTTTCTTTGTTTGTTTACTTCGTCGCACATCATTATAATAACGCCGGCTTTTGAGTTTGACTACATAGTGGGTTGCAAAACCAAACAATGTGTTGGTGATGTCATTATTTACCTATATAAAATTGTGTATCTAGTACGTAATCAATATAGGAGCTGCACCCAAATCAGTAAGTATATTTCAATTTATAATAGTGGCATTTAACTAAATTGATTTTACACTCATTCATTAATTGCACTGTAAAACTAGGTAGCAAGCGAGTTGTTTTTTACAAAAACACGTTCATTTTTTCGTTGAATATGACACTGTACACTTAAAATTAAGGACATGCTTAAGAAGTTTTAAAAATGGGTACCTACTTAGTTACTTTTTTAAAGGTTTGATGTAGGTAGGTACACACATAATAACGTAATGTAACTTGTTTGTTTATCTAATTGGATCTCAAATACCTATTTATATACCTACTTCTGCGAAGGCCTGGTTTTATCCTCCAATTCTACTGGAAATGAAACACTGTCTTATTTGCTAGGATATAATTTACTTTTCTTCAATTTTTTTATTACAAGCTTGTCCTCGTTACCCGTCAGGATCTGTTCTCGTCTTAAGTTCACGTTAGTTACATTTCAATATCGAAATAGGTAGAATCAGTCAGCGCGAGCGTCGGTAGTAAGTATAAACGTAACTATAGAATTAACACAGATGTATTTTTTAGATAATATGACGTGAAGTGAAGACTATTACCGATTGTCATCCGGCGAATGCACTTAAACTTTTAAGTGTCGTCAACCTATTCATCACATTTTCTATGGGAGTTGTGACTTCGGGAAATCGTCTTCAGCCTCGTGTTTTGCCCCTTCGCTATTTATAATAGAAATCACGCTAAAATAATGGAAAACACGTAAGTGCTTAAGTACCTTTAGAGGAAGGCTGGAGCCTGTCATACCTACCTATATTAAATTATTTAAATACGTGTTATTTTCAGATTATCTTGAAGACACAATGTTTACCACGTTAGAAGACAACTTTTTCTGACTCGTACTGCGTGAGCGGTGGGGCCCGTTATGTTTTTTACATCTATAGTTGGTATTTTCAGGTAATATAGGTAGTATAAGTACACAAGTGTTCATAATGTTATTGATGTTGATTTATATGTTAGTTAGTTAGTTGTTATTTCATATTATGTTAATATTGAAAACAAATGGCATAATAATTTGTGATAATTCTTGTGAATCTAACGACATGGATCAGCAAGGAAAACGAGGGCCTAAACCAAAGGTTTCATTAGAAACGCAAAAATTAGTAATTTCAGAATTCAAAGATGACTTTTTTAAAAATATTCCTTCCGCAAATGACTCAATTTATAAACAAATTCAAACACGGTTAAATTACAAAATGAGTATTAAATCAATCATATTAAGCATAAAACGAAATTACGAATACTTTTTTGGTGTTGATAAAAAAGAAATAATTCGTAATAATGATTCTAATTTGATAAATCAAAAGTCTACATCGTCATCAAACGAAAGCATTAATAGTGTTTCGGAGAACACCAGTACGCATACATTTTATATGGATACAATAACTTGGGATAGTATTAAGCCTCAAAGATATTTTTATCACCGAAATAGCAAAATCGCCCCTGGTAGTCTGTATAATGTCAGACGTAAATTAAAACCAAACCAATGGACTAATGTAATTCAAATGCATCTATGGAAAGAAATAAGATCTTTATGCACTTGGTGTTTTAAAAATAATATTGTGAAAGACAATTACGAAATCAAATGCACAGGATATTGTAATCAATGTCACGCAAAAATAATTATAACAACTAACTTAGAAAGGGAAAATTTAATTAAACTAGAATGTTGCATAATTAATGAAAATAAAAAGTACTCTCATAACACCAGTAAAAAAAACCGATTACGGTATTACCAAATAAGGGAATTAGGTGAAAAATTACAACACGAAGCAGCAGCTTCTATAAGATATAAATTAGCCTCAACTTTAATGAAGAAAAATGACAAGGAACCTCCAGTATTGCCAAAATTACAAACACTACATCGAATTAAACATGAAAATAAAAAAGTTGATGTTTTCCATCCCAACCCAATATTGTCACTTACTTGTATGTGTGTTTCACCACCTTTTGATAAATGTGTTAGATATGTTTCTGCTTTTCCATTTTATACATTTTACTGGACGGACGATCAAAAGAATTATTATAAAAAATGCCAAAAAGAGTTTAATTATATTAGAGTTTCTATAGACGCAACAGGTTCTATATTTAATAAAAATCTTCGGCCTGTCGTCAATGAACACACACAACTATCTCAAGAGTCGCAAAGTCCTATATTTTTGTATGTTATGATGACAGATACAACCGTTAAAAGTAGCGTGCCAATTTCACAGTGTATATCAGAAAGTCACTCTTTAGATACTATTGCTAGCTGGTTACAATCTTGGTTGGCTAATGGAAAACCTCCAAATGAAGTAGTAACTGATGATTCCGCAGCTTTAGTAGGTGCGGTGGTAAAAGTATTTTGTGGTTATAAATCCACCTCTGACTACTTAAATACATGTTTTAATATTTTAGAAAATAGAACCAAAAAAATTCCAACCTGTTATGTTCGCCTTGATACTTCGCATTTCATAAAAACATTGTACAATCAAAGTATTTTCAAAAATATAGACACTAGAGTAACAAAATTTTTTGTTGATTGTATGATTCTGATTAAAAAATGTGTTTCATACGGAGAGGTAAAGAAAATTATAGAAAATGTTTATATTATAGCAAATAATAAACACCGCGGCAGTAGAAATGGAAATTTAACACGGTGTGAAACGGCGATTTTAGAATTAAAAAACCGGATCAAAACTAATTTGCAGGAATGTGAAATACAAAATGTAGATTCGGAAAATCACGTTCCAATTAAACATTCTTTATGGGAGGGATTAGATAAAGAAGAAAACCCGCTTCTGAAAATGTATAAAGATCTTGAGGAGAAAGAAGATTTAATTAAACAATTGTGTGATCAAGAAACTGAAATCGAAAATATTTATTACTTGCCGGAAATAAAGGACACTTTGATTAGGATTCTTAAAAAACTTCCACTATGGGGAAATATAATGATGACTTATTTTAACAGTAATTATTGTACTCCAACCAGTTCAAATGTAGAAAGTTATATGAAAGACGTAAAAAAGTTATTTTTTAAAACAAATTCAAATAAGTACCGCGTAGATGAGTTTACTATTAAACACGAGCCTTTGATAACCGGTTCCATACGCTTAGCCAAAAGTGACTTGATTGATGTTCAAGAAGGAACTGAAAATATTGTCGATGAAAAAAATGAAATAAGTGACCATAACACACCACAAATAAATACTCTCGTCAATGATGAATCATTTTATGAAAACTCAATTTTTAGGAGCGAACCAAATTATATTGAAGACTGGCGGGGACTGGTGTCTAAACAGAAGAAAAATAAAAAACGAATCAATCGTCGTACAAAATTACATATTTTACAAAACGGCAGTGTTTCTACTTCAGGAACATACAGATTCACGTTTATTAATACGTGTGCTTTTGATTCCGTGGTCCAAAGTTTTTCAATTGCATATTTAGATAGACCTAATATTAGAAAATATATCAATGATAAAAAAAACGATCTTTCACAACTGACCAGAAGTTTGATCACGTATGACAATCTAAAGAAAATCACTAAGAAGGCTAGAAAACCAAAAGATATTTACACTACTCGTTCTAAGGTATTGGCTAAAATATATGATACTGTGGAATCCGATTTTAGTAGTTGCAAAAATTGTGAGTGTAATGTAACTTTTATAATAGATAACATACAAAGTTATGGTTTTTATAGTGCTAATAGATACTTAAATTGTACAAACCAGAACTGTGAAATCAATAAAGGTTCTGGCACAAAATGTAGTTGGATTCCAATAAATGTAAACATATTGACGACTCAAGGTATTGGAGCCCTTAATGAAGCTCTATTAGTAAATGATACTGAAAGGAAATGTAAATACCAATTATGTAACGGTAAAAACGCATACAAATATGAAGTACTAGACTTCGTATTTATTGAAATTAATACTTCAATTGAAATAGAAATTGATGAAATTCCTAAAGAGATCATAATAAACGGTGACACCTTTAAAATTCTGTCGGTAATAGATTTTACAAATGGTGAATCAGGACGCATGGGGCATTACAAGTCAAAGTGCTATCGATTGCTAAAGAGAACTTGGAACTGCTATGATGACCTTAGTAAAAAAGTTTGTAGTAATTCCCAATATACTGTACCACACTGCATTATTTATACGCGAATGTAAGATGAAGATCGGTCCTAACTTGTTAGTTCCTATTTTGTTATTGTTTGTTTGTTTTTTTTTTGTTCTTGTAAAAGTTATTTTATTAATAACTTACAGAAATGTGATTATAAACTGTGATTGTTAATTTGTAATTACTATAGGGTATTTAATATTAATAAAAAAAACGTGATTATAAACTGTGATTGCTCAATTTATACTTATTTGTAAGATAATTTTATTGTGATTAAAACGTTGTAGCAGTAAAACAAAGTACAAGTACCTACGTGTTATATTTTAGAAAGTTTTACCAATATTTGGCTAAACATTTTTTTATATGTATATTATATACAATATTAAAACTACAATTTTTTCTATTTACATTGATTATATTATGAATGTTAACAAAAGCTGTGAACTAGTTAACTAGAATTCTGATTACTTTGGCCCTTTAAATAGTAATAAATAACGTAAGTAATTAAAAATGTTTTTTATTGCTAAACCTTTCATTGATGAAACTATTGGAAAGAGTTTTAAAAATTTGTATAACTATGTCACAGTACTAGTTTTGACTGGTTATAAGTTTTGCCTGCAACATATATACAAAAAGAAACTGTATAATTTCCTTTTTTACAATTTTTCAAGATATTAATTTTATTGGCTGCAAATGACTGTTTTTATTCAGACAAACACACAATGCAATGAAGTAATAGACTTCATTTACGCTTAAAGTTTCATTCATTTATTATTATTTATAAAATATATAATAATGCATTTAATCGAAAGTTTTTGACATGTGAGAAAATACCATAATTATTTCCAATAACATGAAGTCTACAATTAGAAAGTTTAATATTTTTGTCCAAAAACATGTGTCGACGACTGTACCCCATTTTACGTTAGTATGTAGAAGTTTACATTAAAATTTAATGGTTTTCTAAGTCAAAAGTCAAGCAAAAATTGGACTGATATTGGGCACTATTTCAAGCACAATTTTTTGAGACGTAAATTGTACCTATAGCTCGTTCGATATTCGCGCACTGAGGTGAGTATGCTGGGCGTAGAACCTACGCCCAGCATACTCACTGAACGAAGCCTATAACTCCGAAGTTATTCGAGCACTGTTTTTTCTTTTTGGGCACCGTTTGGCACTATTTGGGAACTATTTTTTGAAGTATGAATTATGTTTGAAGCGTATACAGATTCTCCGGACGGAGGTGAGTATGCTGGGCGAAACCTTCGTCCAGCATACTCATCGAACTATGGCTATAACTTCGCAAGTACAAGAGCACTATTTTTTTCCTTTGGGCACTATTTAGCACTATTTCAGAACAGTTTTTTGACATTCATGAAATATCAGGATTCCATGGTGAGTATGCTGGACGAAGGGACACGTTCATTCCTAGTGTTTACCATCGTCAGCCTTTAAGGCCTTAGCCTTCCCCTCACTAATAGGACATATCAAGGCCTTGGGCCATAATTTTCCAAACTGGCTTAATGAATGTCAGTGAATTTTTGCGAGTGCCATAGGAGCTCAAATTATTTCTATTAGTTATAGTATTGCCATCCATGGTATTGCGAAGTTGCTTAATATGCATGCTTCTGCGCTATCGAGCTCCTCAAAACTGTATTATCTCTTATTAGTAAGTATAAAAAGTATTTTTTGTGAAGCCGCTTACTTCTCGAAAGACGTCTTGAATTTTACATTGCTCTGCCGCGTACCGCAAGCGCTCGACGTCTGCTAAGGCTTGGTCCTGCTTCTCTCTCTCAGCTCTGCGCTCGCGCCACTGTTTCTGCTCATTTTCGAAACCTTTGATATCGCCTCGATGCAATTCGTCGTATGCTTTCTAAAAAATAATAGTATTGAAAATAAATGGAATTATTAGGAATCTTTAAATTTAAATCGGCCGAGCCGAATATCATCGGCGAGACAAAGGCACACAGACTTCGCTGGCTCGGCCACTTAGAAAGAATGAGGGAGGATCGGGCGGTGAAACGTGCATACGTGGGATGTCCGAGTGGGCGACGCCCGGTTGGCCGTCCCAGGTATCGCTGGGAGGACGAGGTCGCTAAGGGCCTGCGCGAGCTCCGCGTTGAGAACTGGTGAGAAGTAGCGCGGGATCGAGAGAAGTGGCGGCAGTTATTATCGGAGGCCAAAACCCATCTTGGGATCCTGTGCCACCCCAGTTAGTTAGTTAGTTAAATTTAAATGTGTAGTGTTCGCGTAAACTTTAGAAAACAATAAATTTAAATCCTTTATTGTTTGCAAGGGAGTGTATGACAGTTAAGCTAAGGGTTTTAATAAGTATTAATTAATTCTGATTAGTATTAAATGTATGTTTATAATGTAGAGTTACCTCTTGTTTCGCTTCACTTTCAAGTAATTTGAGCATTAATTGTGCGCTTTCGCGCTCCTCTTTTTGAAGCTCTGCCTTTTGTTTAGCATCGTCCATTGTTTTAATTGTATGCCTTTATAAATAACAAATCAATCAAATCTAAAAAGCTGCGAGAAGTCTCAATGACGTCGTTCAAATAGGGGCGAATTGAAAAAAAATGTGACGCTACGAGAAAATTTGCTATGAGACTACGAAATTTCGTGTTGTTATAAATTTTAAATACCGTTTATTAGTTATCAGAATGATAGTAAGTTGTCAAGTATAGTACTCATTTTTAAATAAGCTAAGCCAGGAATAAGCATACGAATATAATAACCGACCATACTAGGCTCATAATACCATATATAGTTTGGACAAATAAAATAAAATATTATGAAAAGTTTTGTCCAGGGAAGTCAGTTGGGAGGTTTTTTTTTATTTAAAACAATTTTAAATTAAAAAAAAAACGTAATTAAATAAATTTTTACTTTTTATTTTAAGTGTCAATTGCTACACTTAAGCTGAATTAAATATTTATATAAATAAAATACCGTGAAAAAATTAAACGCCCACCCGACCCAATCACCTTTGGATAGATGGCACTAATATCGCTCTAAAGCATTTAAGCAGCATTTAAGAAGCAAAAAATCAAAAAGCAGTGGAAAAATTCAGCGCTTACGTTAGCCTTCCCGGTAGCATAACGGTCAGTGCAGCCGTCCGGATTGCGGAAGACCCAGGTTCGATTCCTGGCTGGGTCGGGTGGGCGTTTAATTTTTTCACTGTATTTTATATATAAATATGTATCCTGAAAGATCCGGAATATAAGTAGGTTTTTAGAAAGTCCCATTTTTGTGATAAAAGAACTCGAATTTAGTAAAAAGTAGTGTGTAGTCTTAGTTCTGTAATACAGGGGAGTACTTACAAACATTTATTTATTTCTGAAAGCTCCATTTCCGTTTGTTGTTTTTTCAGTTTATTATCATCTTCTTGCTTATTCTGTTTCTCATATTGCAAATTTATTTTTGCAAGTTCTTCTTTGTCTCGGTTCATAGATTCTTCCTTCAATTTTGCTAGGAAATCAATTTGTAAATGTCTTTCTTCCAAAATGTTTGATTCAACAAGTGCACTGTATTTTTGTAATAAGAAAGATATATGTTCTTATACGGTTATCTAACAAAATATAATTTATCAGCAATCATCAATATCAGCAATAAACGTCCCATCGCTGGGCCTAGATCTTCTCACCAAACACAATACCAAATCCACCATAAGCCACCCTGCCCTGCGGGCTGGTAGGCTTTAACGACTTCCATCTTACGACAGTAGGTAACCGGGACCAACTTAATGTGCCTCCCGGAAAACGGAAGATTTAGAGATATATCTTAATTTGGCAACCCATCCGGTGACCCGGCATTACGAAAGTTGCTTAACTTGCAAGATCGCAATCCCCATTGGGGTTGGGAAGCTCGTTAGCTTCTCTCCTTTTTGATAATTACGTTATAAGTTGCCTGCCATCGGAACTGTCTTGAAATATCAATTGCTTAGCGCGTTTCACAGCTGCATCTCTGCTTTCATGTTTTTTCTTATTGACGTATGATTTAATGAATGCCATATCTTCTTTACGTTTCTCTTCTTTCTGTTTAGCAATTTGATCCACGTATGCCTGATAAAGAGAAAATCTGTTTTATGGAGTATTTATTTATATAAAAAGCAAAAATTGTAAAAAACGTGTTGTCTTTCTGTGAACGCGGACCCCTACGTCAATCTTAAAGAAAAAGTAAAATGTACACAAGTGTTCGCGTAAACTTTGGATGCAATCAATTCGCAACTCTAGATTCTCAAGAAAAATATGTTGCCAAGGAGTTTCTTTCTTCAATTTTGTTGTGTTTGTAAGTTGTACCTAATGTGACGAGTGCTTGGGACAGACGACGTGACGGGCAGTCTCTATTTTAAAATAAAAATAAAAATTGAGTCTAAATTTGTCGAAGAATATAATAGTAGAGTGATGATGGGTATTGCACTCTACAGATTATCCTTTGATAGGAATTTCCTTTGCCGGAAGATACGACTGTTTCCATAATGGATATTAATGATATAATGAAGCGTGAGTGCCGGATGGGCAGACCTTATTGCATTATATGTCTTAGTTATATCAGTAGATGATAGGTTATTTCAATCTTCTAGGGTAGGTAGGTACATAATATTAATTAAGCGTAGTATTGTTAGTAAGGATCAGTGTTCTGTGCTTTAGGATAATATAAAAATAAAAATGAAATGCTGATCAATTTCTTTGCGATAACACGTAAAAGGAAGTGTAATAACTAAGAGGCTAAAGTAACACTGACCTACTTTTGAGCAACCATAAATATGGGTTCATATTGGCTCACCTAAAGTTTTTTACCCGAAATTGTTATTCCTACCGATTTGTAATCCGGATGATCACTTTTCCTAAAGTTTTTATTAATACAATTGTAGTACTACAGACGATGAGAGAGAATATATAATATCAATAATGTAAATATATTCAAACTCCTACTGTTTTTTATAACGCTTTTATCTCTAAACATAATTTCCATTGTAAAGTGATGTATATTATTAATGTGAGAAACGCCATAAAGTCGCGCTGTTTATTTAACCTACCCCGCTCCTCGCTAACCTAAGCGAATTTATTTTAAAGTTGCTTCAAATAAAAAAGTTATGAATTTGAATAATAGTGTAAAAGTTATGTTGAGAAAATATATGTTATGTTTTATGTTTATTGCTACTGATATTATGAAGTTGAATGATTCGGAATTATGAACATTAGAAACAGAGTAGTCAGGAATTGTGAGTGTTAGGATGACGAATGTAAGGAAGAACATTTTCGGAGTTGAAAATTTAGGTGAACTATGGCGCACCCCATAAATACTTTCGGGTCTCTACATAAGGCATGATAGTAGGTTTGAATTTTTTATTTTATTATTAAGGTGTATCGTCTGAGACCGATGGTCTATGATTTTCGCTACCATAATATTTGACTTAAAATTAGGAAGGCATAATTCGTTTCTATATTTTTTATATTTGTTTGGGTATAGGTAATTCAACGATCTTTTAACCTCATGTCATAATTATGTCAATTCAAGTGGGACTAGAACTTTTGTTTTCAGTTTCGTGATAAGCATTTCAATCTCAACTAAATAAAAATTTACAATGAAAAAAATGTTTTTATTCAAATTAATTTTAACATTATGTTCCAAACATAGCGAAAGATAAAAACAACCCCCTACCTGAACGGTGCCCGGCCATGTCTTCATAAGACTCTGCGACTTCTCCATCAACTTCTTGATATATTCATTCCTTGCCGCCTCGTGGTCCACCTCAACCTTCTTTCTACAAATTCTGTCCCATTCCTTTTTGTGAAGCATTATGTATGTGTTTCTACCCATAGCGCACTATCCGATCTCAAGAGACGATCACTTTCTTGTGGGGTTATTAACAATTTTTTAAAGACTGGATTTTTTAGGCAGAGGAAGAGAGGCAAAATTTTTAGGTATGGTAAAAAAGTACGAAATTCATTGACATAATGATAGTTTAAAAGATAGGTAATCTATGCAGCTATGATTTCACAGATACACGCACTATATTTGTTTTTAATTTAATGCTTAGTAAAGGTAGTGAAAGTGTTAGTACTGAAATATTTTTCTATTACGAATCTGTTACCTGTCACCGTGTATGTCTCATACAATTTATTTGCAATGCAATCATTTGCAAGACACTGCAGTAGCGATTTCTAATCTGAAGTAAAGTACAACGTTATTGATGTTCAATACGAGAGTAGGGTAGAGAGAGGTACTTACAAATTGTTCAACAGAAATCAATGATCGACATTTTGTCCTTTAATCATTAAGACTCCTAGTCAGCAACAGATTTTGTTAAAAATATTGCCATACAAATTCTCGTTTTCGTTAACGTTAACGATTGACGAATAAAACTCGCACTTGGCACCCTGATCGACGGCTGGGTTACTGTGAACTACTCGACTCGAACACTGCCTGGTGACACTACGATATTACGAAATAGATTTAAACCAAAACGTAGGAAATGGCGTTTGTTTATATAAGAAATTGATATTCAAGACGGAAGTAACTAGTGCAATTAGATACAATTATGAGAGCCGTCACGCTGTCAAATGGGAAATTACGCGCGACCGGGCGCTGGGACTCATTTGGGCCGCCCGCCCTGAACAACATACGGCGCGGACATACTGGCTCTGAAATAAAGTATACAGTTTGGAGTGAAACTTTCCATATTAGAAATAGTATTTCATTATTTCAGTGTATCAACAATTTTATTAAAACGGCTTGCGCGTGTGAGTTGAGTTAATTTTTCTATTGAAATTGGAATTACATACAATAATATTACTTATTTGGATTATTAATGGCTTAGATTAAGGCGAAGGGTAAGGCACACTAGCGCCGCTAATGGATTTAATTTGATAACTGCTTAACTGGTTTTTTTTTCAAACATTGCGGACCTTCCGACACTAGGCATTTGCCTAGATATTTATCTATTATTTAATAATTGTGCACTACTTTTAGGTTTGTTTTTGTATTCATTCACTTACACCAAAAGTGGCCATTGTTTGTGAATAAATGCGATAGCCCGTTTTGTGAATAAACCACGCAACAAAAAGTAGTGCACAATTATTAAATAAATACTATGGATGCTTTCCTGTTGTCAGACGGTACGCGATGTTTAAAAAAAGATCCGGTCCGTTACCGTTAGTAATTGTCAAATTATCAATTGGTGGCGCTAGTGTGCCTTACCCTTCGCCTTAATGGGCTCACAATTTTTTTTTGGAGAGAGTTTGCTGATTGCTTCAGACTGTATTTTCAGCGTCAACGAACAAGTGTTATCCATGCGCTACTTATATCATAATATTCTTCCAAATGCGGTTAAACAGGCTTTATTATTATTATTTCTGGTGGGGACGTCGCCGGCCGAACGGACGATCCGCCCGCGTTGTTTGCGGGCCATTTCGTCCTTTTCCCCGTTCTCCCCTTCGAGGGGGTTAAGGTTAATCCAGCCCTCACGGCGCCCCGTCAAATCTTTTTGTCTTTTTGGTGAATTTTGCTATCTGCTCCACCTCCAGATCCTTCAGGTCCTCTATGTCTAGTGTATCCGACCCCCATTGCTCCCGTCTTATCCGTGAGTATATAGGGCACTCAGCGAGTAGGTGGAGGCTGGTCTCTTCGCTTTCCGTGCACTCCGGGCATATGGGATCGGTTTTCACTCCTATCACTGTCAGATGTCTGTTCAATCGGCAGTGTCCTGTTATGATCTCTATGACTAGCCTCATGTTCTCTCTGGAGAGTCCCATCAGTTTGCTAGTCTTTTTCTTGTCCATTCCCTTGATGAAGACCTTCGACTGTCTCATGCCCGTCGATGATCTCCATCTTCGATTGGTTTCTGCTGTAATACTACAGCTGATTACTCCCTTGGTGATGTTGTGCGCTATTGGCAACCGGGGTTCCGGTCCCACCAAGCTTTCCTCTGCTCCCTTTCTAGCTAGTTCGTCGGCATGTTCGTTTCCCGTGTTTCCCTCGTGTCCTGGGACCCACGCTATCGTCAGGTCCGCTCTTTCGGTCAGCCTTTTCAGTGATTCCTTGCATTCTTTGACGATTGCTGATGTCGTCTCTTCTCTGCCTAGTGCCTTCAGCGCCGCTTGGCTGTCGCTGTAGATGACCATCTTTCCTGTAATATTGAGGTGTTCGGCCATCTCAGCGCTTGCGATTATTGCGTATATTTCCGCTTGAAAAACACTGGCGAATCTTCCTAACGGTATAGACTTGTTCACCTCCGTCCCGTCTGCGCATTTAATATGCACACCGGATCCAGAGAGCTTTGTTGACTCCTTTCTGGAGCCGTCTGTATAGCAAGTAGTGCCTTCAATTTCTACGCTCCAGTTTTCTCTTGTTCCTATGTGTATTCTGTATTTTTTGTCAAAGATCCTTTCCTTTCGTATTAAAT
This sequence comes from Eudonia mercurella, assembly GCA_963082485.1. Classification (NCBI taxonomy): domain Eukaryota; kingdom Metazoa; phylum Arthropoda; class Insecta; order Lepidoptera; family Crambidae; genus Eudonia; species Eudonia mercurella. The sequence goes on from OY720038.1 coordinate 5,131,161, forward strand.
CGTTGTTGGAGAAGACCATTGACAGCTTGTCTTCGTAGTTTTTGCTTATACTGGCATGACCCTCGTCCATGAAGTTCCCGGCCCATATGCCAGTGCTTTTTAGCTTGAACCATTGTTCAGTGGCTCTTCTCTTTATTTCTAAGTCCAGGGGATTTAGCCCCAGTAGGATCTCGAGCGCGGCTGTGGGCGATGTTCTCATCGCGCCCGTGGTCACTAAGGCTGCTAGCCTTTGGACTTTGTCTAATTCTGCTTTGTTTTTCCCTACTGCGGCTCTGTGCCACCATACGATGGCTCCGTGTAGGATCCTTGGCAAGATTATTGCCTTGTATATCCATAGTGCCATCGCTGGTTTCATGCCCCAGGTTCTGCCTATTATACTTTTACACTGCATCATGGCCATCTTGGCCTTTAAGCATGTGTTACTTATATGGGTATTGAAGGTGAGCTTGCTGTCCAGTGTCACACCTAGATACTTGACTTCCTTGACTGTTTCCAGCTCTTGGTTGTCCAGTTTCACTGGTTCAGCATGTCCTCTCTTTCTTTTCTTTGTGAATAGAACTAGCTTGGTCTTATCAGGGTTTAGATTCAGACCTTTGCTCCTGCACCACTCTAGGGCTGCTTTTAGGCCTTTGTTCATGATTTCACACATGACACTGAGAACTTTGCCTGTCACTAGGAGCACGCCATCATCGGAATACACCTGTGTGTATATGCGCATCCTGTTTATCTTGATTACTAGTTCGTCTATTAGCAGACACCATAGTAGTGGCGACAGGCATCCTCCCTGGGGGAATCCTCTTTTCGCCACCACCGCATGTGTTTTCCCTGCTAGCTCTGTTCGTATCTGCCGGTGTCTTAGCATGTTTTTCACCCAGTCTGATGATGACGTCACTGTCTATTCCTTCACGGCTTAGGGTGGCCTCTATTGATTCGGGGGTCGCCCTATCGAATGCGCCCTCCACGTCGAAGAAGCAGCCCATCGCGTACTCTGTATTGCTTAGTGATCTCTGCACTCTCGTTACCAGGTTATGGAGGGCCGTTTCGGTGGATTTGCCCTCCATGTATGCGTGTTGGTTTTGGTGAAGTGGGAGTCCGCTTTTCTCTATTTGCTCTCTAATTAGTCTGTCTAGGATTTTCTCCAGTGTCTTTAATAGGAATGAAGAGAGGCTGATGCATCTGAAGGCTTTGGCTTCCTGGTAGGATGCCCTGCCTGGTTTTGGGATGAATACTGCCCTCACTTCTCTCCATTTCTTCGGTATGTGCTTGGTTTTGATGCTGCCGTTGTATAGTGCCAGCAGATCTCTGCTTATATACTTAATACCTGTCTGTAGCATTTTTGGGAAGATCTCATCCGGTCCCGCTGCCTTATAGGGCTGGAAGGATCGGACGCTCCACAATAAATGTTCTTCGGTGATGATTGTCTTTGGCTCCCGGTCCACTGTGGGACCTGGGAGGATTGATGTGTCATCCTCTCTGTATTCCTCGCTTTCTGGAAAGTGTGTTTTCAACATAACTTCCATTATCTTTTCCGGGTCGGTTATTAGTTCTTCCCCGTTCTTGATACTTTCTAGCTTGCGCGTGTTGGCTTTGGAGAACGTTTTAACTAGTCGCGCCGCTTCAGGGTATTTTTCGACTCCTGCGCAGAACGCCTTCCAGTTATTCCTGTTCTCCCTCCTGCATTCTCTCTTATATGTGTTTCTTTCTTCTCTGTATATTTGCCAGCTCTCATCGTCGTTCTTTTTCAGAGCCTTGTGGAGAGCTCGCCGTGTCTTTTTCCTCTGTTTCCCTAGTGCCTTCGTCCACCAGGGTTGTCCTCTCTCTGTTCTTATCTCTCTAAGGGGACATGCTTTGTGATATGCTCCCCTTAGAGCTTCGTCCAGTCTATTGGCTTCCTTTTCTATTTCTAAGGCGTCTTTCAGCGGGGTGTCTCGTCCTGGGCTCCACTTCTCCATATAGTGTTGGTATGTGTCCCAGTTGGTTTTCCTCGCATTTCTAATCAGAATTTTTTCCGTCTTGGCCTCCAGACTGAAAGTGATTCGTCTGTGGTCTGACATAGAGTCTTTTTCGTCTACTTTCCAATCCCTTATGTGTCGGCCTATTCTATCTGTTGCAATAGTGATGTCCAACACTTCACGTCTTACCTTGGTGACGAATGTGGGTGTGTTGCCTACATTCAGTATTTCCAAGCCTGTTTCGCTTATAAATTCTAGAAGTAAGTCACCTTTTTTATTACAGTTTGTGCTACCCCATACCATATGGTGTGCGTTGGCGTCACACCCTATAATAATAGGAATATTCTTACCTTGATATTTTCTTACAGTTTCTTCCATTTCTCGGGATGGCGGCTCGAAGTTCCCCTCGCTAGGCAGGTATGCGGAGACTAGGAGCACCCTTTCTTCTGTTTCTGCGCCTGTCTGTATTGTTACTACAACGCTGGCTAGGTCGCTGTAACAATCTGCTTTTATTAGTCCTAATGTTCTTGCTCTGCTGCTAGCGTATATGCATGCTCTTGGGATTGACTCACCATCTTCGTGGTATATGATGTCTCTACCCATAGAGCCGAGCCCTGTCACACGTCCGTTCAGGACGTATGGCTCTTGCAGCAGAGCGATGTCTATTGTCTCTTCCATCACGTATCTGTGAAGCTCTGTCATGGCTTCTATACAGTGATGAAGATTCACTTGAACTATCTTTATTTTTTGTGTGTGTTTTTGTGGTGTGTTGCTGTGTGTGTTCATTTGTTAGTGTGTGTGTGTGTGTGTGTGTTTGTGTCTGTGTTCCCTCCCTATTTGGACTCCGTCCCAGGCTTCGACCCCCCACACCAGTGCGGCTGTAGTTGTGCTACACTTGGTGGTGGTGTACGATCCTTCAGCGTCGTCGTCGTAGGGAGAGGGTGTGGTGTGCGGTGCTGTGCGGGAGAGTCCGATAGGCAGGGCCTCCGAGTCTCAGCGGCGCCCACCTTCGGGGTACCTGGCTGTATGTCGCCTCCCCCGCCTATGGTCTGCTCCCTTGTGTTACATGCCTGTTGTGTGCTGCTGGGGTTTGAGCTTCCTTGGACCGTCTTACTCCCTTCCGCCTGTGCACCCTTGTAGGCCTCAGGCAGGTTGGTGGACTGGTTTCCGGTATGCTCCTTACCCCGTGTCTTTGGGTCGTGTTTGGGGCACACATAGCATGCGCACTTCTCTTCGGTCTGGGCTGGGCTTTTCCCGATGGTGCGGGCGTATGCTCTGGTAGCTTGGTAGTGGAGTGCCACCCCTCCTTTCGCGGCCACCTCTTTGGGGACTCCCACTATGAGTCTCACTCCAAGTGGTAGTACCTCCCTTCGGATTAGGGTCCACTCCGGCATTCTCAGCTCCTCCCTATACTCGTTTTGGGTTTTAAACAGGCTTTAAAATTCGGCGAGAAATAGGCAGTTCCCGGATACTGCAGCACGCAGATGTCCATTGTCAGCCATGACCAATCGCTCTAAAAAGGGCGTTACTTTAAAAAGGGATAGTTAAGTATCAACTTATACAATTATAACAATACGATAGTATTATCAATTATATCAATAATTGATAATACTATCGTATTACGTAAACAAAATATATATTTAGTATCAAAGGGAACGTGTTTACAATTAGTCTGATCCATAAATTTATAACACACTATCGTTTTTTCTACAATATCATTTAAAGTTGGACAAAAATCATGAAAACGAGTGGCGGCGTTTAGTTGATATCTTATAGTTTATTTAAATTATTGTACCTCTGATTTTGTCTAAACAATTACCAATGGTCGAAACAACAAATCGACCGTCTCAAATTTTAATTTATCGAGCGGTTTTTAAAATTATTATTATTCAAATTAACACGTTAAATTCCCCATACAAAATTAGTATGGCCGCGCGGCATCAAATAAATATGGACGAAGACATTTCAAATAAAATATATGACACTTGTCTCTTACAGACGACGCACCCTTAAAAGTGGCACCACTGTTCGACAGGAGCCAGCGATTGTTATTTTATCCCTCTAATCATTAAAAATAAGGGTCTGCAATTAATTTTAGTATTAGACCACTTGCTTCCTAGCAGTCATCCCATAAAATGTCATGATCGAGATGATCTATACTAATATTATAAAGAGGAAACCTTTGTATGTAAGTATGTATGTTTGCAACGAATAAACTCAAAACTACTGGACCGATTTACAAAATTCTTTCACCATTAGAATGCTACATTAGCGCTGAGTAACAAAGGCTATATTAAAAAAAAATTAGGTAGGTATTATTAAATTACAAAATTAATATCTGAGATTATATAATAACCTAAAGTAACTAAAACTAATACAAACTAAAATATGGCGTCAAAAAATTCCTCCGCGTCGCAGTCGACTGGTAAAGTACCCAAGAGACTGGCGGCATTGCCACGTTGTATGGCAATGCTTAGCCTCTGGTCAAGGAAAAAACCAGTAGGAAGTGTCAACCATGACATATAGATACATATATAAACCATGGTAGGTATTATTTTATATCTTAAAATGTTTAGAAATAAAAGTACACCCGTGCGAAGCCGGCGCGGGCCGCTAGTAATGTTATATTTTGGCGACGAAAAATGTGTGGAACACTGAAGCCTCTACCCTAGTAAAAACTACATCTACAGTCACACCTACATCATTTTAAAACAACTAAGTAAGTTTTATTCGTTTCTGCTGTAGGTAATTATAATTGGTAAATAAAATACCTAGTATAATATAGTATAAACCCCACTTCCTTAGGATATCAGGCCGAACGCTAATTGCCGAGCGTGAATAATGATAGAATTATGTTATGTACTACGTTTTGGATTACTATAATCTAGCTAGATGGATATAGTAAAACCGCAGCCGTGTGTTGCCAGCGGGTCCATCTGTCACTGTCGCGGCACGGCTTTGTTCGCTGTATATTTTTGCATTAAAATAACTGACGGTGACGGAAAGTGCCGCGGAAAAATATGAAAGCTTCGAAGGAAATTGTTTGTTAGTATCACAGGAAGGAAACTCGCTATAAAGCTTCAGGTGGAAAAGAAGATAAATGACTTTTATTTTTAAAAATAACGTTTGTGTTTTCTTTACGATCCCATGGAGGCCCATCTCTCGCCCCTTCCCCCTCCCAATTCCTACTCCCTCCTCAATATCCAACTCCTTCCTCAAGGCCGGCAATGCATCTGCCATTTCTTTGGTTTTGCAGGTGTCCATGGCGGCGGTGATTACTTTCCATCAGGTGACCCGCCTACGCCTGCTCGTTTGCCTCCTTTTAATATAAAAAAAACTTTATCTGAAATTATTTTTTATCATCAGCACTGCAGCCTATAATGTGACACTGCTAGGGTCAGACCCATCTGCATAAAAATTGGATATTGGAAGACCAAGGGAGCGATTTTTGAATCTCATCGGTGATACTTATAACTATTACTAATAGTAAATAAAACTTTTTTTGCATTATTTACAATTTGGTTATTGAGATATAAACCGTTCAAGAATTTTCGGCGACAAAAATAAGTTACCAGTGTCTTTGAATAAGAGAAAAAAGAGCACAAGTAATGATATCAAAGCGTGAAGTTTAGTCACACTGGTTCAAAAATCACTCCCAGGCAAACTATCACTCTAGCTGAATTCGGGTGGCTCACCATTGTGCATCATCATAATTGGAGGAGCACAATGGCGCAGTGGTTAACGCGCTCGATCTTCGATTACTGAAGTTAAGCAACATTTGCTAAGGCCGATCATCAGAGCACCATCTATCATGTACCATCTCGAGCTCCTCCGTGCTTCGGGAGGCAGGTAAACCCGTTGACGGTGGTTCAGGCTGCATTAGAAGTCGTTAACATCCATCAGTCCGCACTGGGCCCGCGTAGTGGTTTATGGCCCGTTCCTTCTGAGGAGTTTCCATCCGTATGGAAGGTTTGTGCCCTAGAAGTAGGGACAGTATGAGCTGGTTGGTGATGATGATAATTGGTAAATGCGCCTGCCAATCAATGGATTAGTTCTAGAAATTTCCATTTGGTCACCAAAGGCAACGCCCGCCAGTCGCATTGCGAAAGTTCAACGTTTAACAACACGTCCGAGATTTATTATTCCATATTAACATACAAGCTTCATACTAGGGTCCGTTTTCTCGGCATCTCGATGCGTGATCACGTGCGATTTTTGGCTCAATTTATGGGTATTTTGATGTTAGTAACGATGCTTGAATATACTAACTGCAACTTTTATACACAGGATAGGCGTATTTATGTATTTTCCATTTTATTAATTTATATTAATGTATTAAATGAATGTGGTGCCATTTTAAAGCTATTATTAAAGTAAGTTTTGCTTTAATAGTAGCTGCTATATACTTACAAACAAACTTTAAAAAAGTCTTATTATTAGTTTGAAAAATGTTTTGTCTGCTATGTACCTAATTAATTTCTATAATTTCTTTAATTTGTTCTAATAGATACGTATGATATTCTATTCTATTATATAAGTAGCTATTCTTTATAGGGTGTCCAAAAATGTTGGCCTTTGAAATTAGTTAAAAACATTGAAATGAAACCAATTTTACGGATCTACTCGCGTTCATTTTACATAATATATAGTTTATTGAAATTGATTAAATTAATGTGTTAAATTAACGTGAGTAGGTAAATGTGGTTTTATTTCGTAAGTGTTTCCGTACTTTAGAAAACAATAGTTTAAAACACTCAACAAGAAAAAGAAACGCAGCCACACAAAGCCATATTTGGATTAAATAAAACTAGATTGAACACTTGGATTCGCTTTAGCAAAGACTTTTACAAACACCTTTTAAATTGGACTTGTATCCGAGTCGTAAAGTAGGATCCATCTTTACAAGTCTGCTTGTGGCATATAAATTTATTCATGGAACAGTATTGCTATGCATTGATACCTATGTGTACGGAGACGGATCCACTTACCTATTATGTAGGAAAAACTACATTTACCCGGTTGTAAAGGAAGGCTTTATTGTTAAGCATTTCAAACGGTTGATTGATGCTCAACCACTAGGTCTGACGTTTCTCGAACAAATAGGCCACTTTAATTCAAACTACATAATGCAAACTACGAGTAGGTACATAACGAAAAGCTTCGTAGTTTTCTGCTGAAATTAGGTTTATTGTATGGTTAGATCAGCTGTTAAAAAGTTTGCTACTTTTTCCCCTATTTCGCAACTTATTTGTTTATTGAAATGATCACCAAAATATAAAACATCATTGATTTCTTAAATAAAACATTATTGAAATAGATTTAAGTTTGATGTCAATCAATAGGTGAAGACTACATGCAAATACATAAATACATTTTACAGAAATTTATATACTTATAATAAAATGAGAAATGAGAATGAGAATTAAAATTGAGATTACATACTTAATTATGAAAAATTTAAATTTAAATAAACATTTTGAAAAATTATTAATATTATTATGTCAAATCATCACAATACACATCAGGAGATGAGAGACTATATCACCCGTGAACAAGTCCAAACTCTTGATTTTAGCTGAACCATTAAACTCCCTTATGATTCGATTCAGAGGTGCATTCTGGCCACGGCTGATCCACAAGGACGTTACTTCTTGATGCCCGCGGGAGCTTTAAGGGTGCATTGAATGACAACGATTTTAGTAAATCTGGGTCGTGTATACGTCTTCGATCCGTTAGAGAACTTATTTTAAAATGATTTAATCTTGAAAAAATTTCCACGAGCAGGATTTGAACCTGCACCCTTCTGACATTCCGGGTCAGGTGCTCTTCCAATTGAGCTATCGTGGTTCTAACCAGCCCGCCGAAATTATTCAACACTTTTTACTTTGTAAGCCAAAGGCGCCCATTCAATGTCAACAACTACCGTCATTAACATCCGATCATAATATTTTTACAAATATTAAAGATCAGTTAAGAAATAAGCAAGCTATTTTATAAAATGTTCAAAATGATTTTTAAAGCAAATTTTGTTGCGAACAAATTACAAAAACACAAATGTTGAAAAAATTTTTTCGGGCGGGCTGGTTAGAACCACGATAGCTCAATTGGAAGAGCACCTGACCCGGAATGTCAGAAGGGTGCAGGTTCAAATCCTGCTCGTGGAAATTTTTTCAACATTTGTGTTTTTGTAATTTGTTCGCAACAAAATTTGCTTTAAAAATCATTTTGAACATTTTATGATTTAATCTCTCAAAATATTTAAATAAACTCTTGCCCAGATTACACGAAAACGTTAAGTTCCATAAGAATCGCTTTTGGATCCTTTCAATATTTTTAAATACACGTCTTGAAAAGGATTCCACACCATACTGCAGTACTCCAAGCCACTACGAACAAATAAGTGATATAAAAGGATCTTCGTCTTAGGAGACCTAAAGTCCTTACAGTTACGGAGGACATATCCAAGATTCCTAAAGCCTTTGGAACAAATGTCATTAATATGAACATTAAACTTTGCATGGTAAAAATATTCTACCCAGACAGCGCCATGGGAAGCCTTCTAACATGGCCATGCCATAAATGCTTTTACAAAAAGTCTTAGTTGACACTTTAATCATAACTTTAAAAAAAGCTCAAACCTTGGTCTTTAAGATTCCAACAGAATTTCATAATATTGTTTTGTTATCACACTTCAGACTAATATTATAAATGCGAAAGTTTGTGTGTGTATATTTGTGTCTATAGTTGTTATTTTTTACTTCTTCACGCTGCATGAAAACGATTGAAAGTTCCCACTGTGGCCCTAGGGTAGAGCTAGTGGAGCGGTCGCTCTAGGGGCAAGTGGCGCCAAAATTCTAAATAAGAAAACAATTGCAAGTAAAAAAAAATATTTTGTTCGCGCCTTTTGACATGAATGAGCGATGTCCTGTTTTAATTTAATTCTCGCTTTACCCTGTTCAAAGACTATGCCCAGAATTTGACTTGATACCTTATTTCCACTATACCTATTTCTGCTGCCAAGCAGGATTAGATGACAGTTAACTCGTAGAACACCAAAGCTATCACGTGGGTTGTGGCCCGACCTTCCCAAATTAAAAGGCTGAGCCTGTCATTAGGACATATTTATATAACATTTTCTGTTGCTATCGAAATAATAAAGTCAAATTCAATCACGTAAGTTTTTTCAAAAACACTACGAGCTTTTTACAAACTAAAATTATTTAAATACTAAGTAAGCGCTAATAGAATGAAATTTAGTGCCTCGAAGCACTGTACCAACTAATAGAGGACCTTTCACCGCATCTTTAGACGAAATCCTCAAGAGTGGTCCACTTGACGTGCCACGAGAGCATCTGGCCCGCCCTTACGTGTCGTCGACGCGACGTTCGGCGTCTGTCCCACGCACTCGACAGCAGGTAGAGAAGAGATTGATTGTCTTTAAAAGCTCGCTTATATTATAGTTAAATATTTTTTTCTACAAAAGGAACAGTAATTAAGGGGGCCAAAATGTCAATAGTTCGGGTTTATTGTGTCCTAATATTTATGTCTTATCAAGTCTACCCCATAAGTATGTATGTTGTTTGTATGTTTGGTGCATTGAATGTTACCGAGCTTAAGTTGTACTCTACACAAACTCTTTAAGGCCTATTAATTAACATTGTAAAAAATAATGGCTAATAGAAATACAAACACAAACATAAAGTTAATTAATGTTCAAATAATTTTTTAACGCAAATTTTGTTGCGAACAAATTACAAAAACACAAATGTTGAAAAAATTTCCACGAGCAGGATTTGAACCTGCACCCTTCTGACATTCCGGTTCAGGTGCTCTTCCAATTCTGTGCTTATACTCGCAAGTCGTCCAGAAATGGTGCCATCTGTGCACCGTTTAAATTAAAAGTAATTTTCTTATGCAGAATTAATTAATGACTAACGAGCTCAATAGGGTTCATCAGGCGGAAGCGGGAGAGTGGGATGGCGCTATTTGCCTCAGCCCCCGAAGGAAAGGGACAGCGGGACCATAGAGGCTGGAGTTGAATGAATTTATGTCGGTCTATTTAGTAGCGCGTCAATTTAGCGCGAGTGCGGTGGTGAGTTAGGTCGAGTTTCACTACGCGGCGAAAAGCGCGCGAAACAAATCGTAATTTGTTTACAAATTTTATTGAACTTTTTTTGACTTTTATAAAAATTAAGTGTTTGTGTATGAATTACAATCTATAAAATTAGTGATGTGTAAACATTTGTGTTATCACCACGTTAAAACAAGATGAATGATGGGCGATTAGATACACCCAATGAAGATAAGAGAAAAATATATACGGGAGCATAATATTTTGAAGTGATTCATAAAAGCGAAACGAAAATAACTGCTTCTGTTGACGTGCACTTTGATCTATCACTTCTAGTACTCGCAAAGTAAGTTTTGAACTGTTCACGTTAGGTTTATCAGTTTATTAAGTTTTTTAAAGTTTGTTTGTTTTAAATTTTATTTAGGTATTTTAAACGGTGACGATTGAGTTATAATTTTGTAGTTAACAATATTTTCATATTTGTAATGCTTTTGCAAGTCATTTTCCAATATGTATTAAAACTTAACGAACACAAGAAACAATTACGTATAACATAATTGATACTATAAAAATAAATCTTAATTTAAGTATTGCCTAAGTGTATTTCCGTTTTTAACTGATATAACCATGATAAATAAAATTTCGGCAATAATTTTGACTAAGATATAGACAGAACAGCCAGCTTCCCGGTTAAGTTTCAATGAAGATTTAACAATTAATCTGTCCTGGCAGAAGAATTTGGCCTAGTATCCGATTGATTGGCGACTGTCCCTATTTCTTCCGCTAAGAAACACTGTCTTTATTCTTTCATGAAGCTTCAGCACTGCGCCATATAAAAAGCCTCGTTTGCCGACTCAATAACATAAGAAAAATAAGTTGGAAAATGGTGAAAATTGTTGGGCAATGTTGTCAGCAACACTTTCACATGTCTAAGTAGAAAACTTAAAAGAAAGTAAAAAGTCTTATCTCTCACTTTGGGGCCATTACAAAGTTGTTTACGGGAAAACTTTGTAGCATTAGAAACTTAGAGCTTAAAGCTTTGAACCTTCCACCAAGCCTGCCTATCTACTAAGTTTTTTTAAATAAATTAATGTTGTTTTATTGCTGTTATTGTTTACGCTCTACTTTACGATCTACATCTTTACTCGTTTATTATTCATATTATTTTTACCTGAAGAGGCTAAGATGTGCATCATCTCAATTCTTTATTATTGTTCTACAACTAACACTTCGCCTGGTTTTCGGAATGTGCCGTAAACCATTATATATCAAAATAAAATATAGTTTAGGCCTACCATAAAGATCCATTTTAAATACTGATAAAAGAGTTTTAGAAGTCAGATGAGTACTTTCGGTGATTACCTCCTTCATCCAAACTTACAAACTTTACTTTCTATGATTAGATAGATCCGAAGATGGAGAATACTTCTCCTGGAAACCTCAACCACCGAGGAATTGGCTATCTTATCTATCACTAACCGTTGGAACGCAACAATGCTACTAACATTGTTTGGGTAGCATTGTCGCATATTATACTGGATTTACCGCCGCTTAAACCTAGGACAATATTGTACAATATTGCAATAGGTACGTAGGAATGTAAATGTGATTAAGCCATTACCCATCAGTTGTAGCGATGACTTGATATGATGGAGGCCTTTGCCCAGCAGTGGGAGTACAGTTATAGGCTATTTACTAACAGGAATGTTAAAAATAAATAAATTTGCGGATGTGTGTCTTGACTCTTAACGCATATCTACCAGCGTTATTTATTCTTCATATTTATTTATAAAAAATCTCACTTTATAAGTAGAATTTAAACAATTTAAACAAATATACTTACAATTAAATAAAGTTAATTACAAGCTTCGTTTTTGGCCTACCGTGTTTTTAGAAAGAACTAGAGTTTTTATTCACTTTTTGCATTATTACTTTTAACAGAAAACGTGCAATAATGTGCTGCCAGCATATTATTTGTTCATAAGAATATTATCGCAGAGATCTATCGGCCCGCATCGCGTATAGCTCATAATGGTCTATCATTTAAATATGAATTTATGCTCCTATGTTATTTAATTGGAGCAAAGCATAGTTTAATTTAGTAACTTGTGACTTTTGGTTATTACGAAGTAGGTTTCGTTGAAAGAATTTGGTTACGTAGTTGAGTTTCATACTTAATCTTACGACATGAAGTATTTACTATATGATTAACTGATGATATTGTTGAGGACCCACTTAGCTCGACAAGGTGTTATAACACCTCTTTAAATGTTATAAAGATGCACCCTAATATGATACTCTCAGTGTTTCATTTACAACAACACAGAAAAACTTAATAAATGGGTACAGAACTCCATTGTTGAAAAAGACTAGGACCGAAGCTGTATTCATAGTAGTTGAATTTAAGTTTAATAACAATTATTGTGGTCTTATGGTTAGACCAACCTGATTCAGACTTAAAGGTGTAGGGTTTGATAAAAAAGATTTTCATCTCATGATTAAGCATAATTTTGAATAAAAAATTATTAGATTACGGCAAGACGGTAAACAGAGCTAATAGAGTACTGATGATATGTTGAAAAACTACAGTGATTTATACGAAATTAATTAATTTTATATATCATCATCATCATCATCTCAGCCAACAAAACGTCCACTGCTGGACCCTCAAGGATATATAAATCATTTTGAGGGGAATTTGCCATAATCGCCACGCTTGGCAGGCGGGTTGGCGATCGCAGTAAGGTGAGAATAATCACAGAGAGACGCTGCTGCCCATCCTCTGGAATGGTCCTATTTGAGTCACCTTCTACGACACCCACGAGAAAAGATAGGGTGGTGCAATTCTTTAACCCCGGCACGGATTTTATATATAAAAGAAATATATAAAGAAATATTATATTTTATTAAGTAGTTAATAAAGTTAGTCAAGCTTGCGAGTCTCCGTTCTATTTTCGTAACCATAATGTAATGCGTTTACTCAAAAAATAGAAGTAACTCATACGTTTTGGCTTTTCACATTGAATGAATTAAATCATCTTTTTTTTAATTTATGAGCCTCTCTTATATGGAGGACGACGCCGACCAGCTGTTTTAATTTCTATCTAAATGTATTGTTTAAACATTTAAAGCATAACCCTTCAATGTTTTTCACTTGTTGCAGATAGCAATGAGACACAGTTACAAAGATGTGATACCACGAACTTGTCATCTTAATGTACGGAGGATATGAACCGTACCACCATGACGGACGGGAAGAAAACCTCATGCTGCAGAGCCATGCTGCACTGGTGGAAGTGCACGCTGTTCGTGGCTATGATGGTGTTACCCTACTCCAATGCTCAAGGTAAACAAATGCAACTTCTTCATAATTATCGTATTTATTTCTGATATGATAAGTAATTTAACTAAACTTTATCGCTTACGGTAGGTACTTTAGAGACAGCTCCTATAACGATCGCAATTGAATAAACTGCGATTATTTTGAGGTTTGATCTTTAATTTATTAAAATACTTATTAGATGGGTTTAGTTTAAAATTATAGAATTTAGTAAGCAATAATAATTTATAAAACACAAATGTTGAAAAAATTTCCACGAGCACGAATTGAACCTGCACCCTTCTGACATTCCGGGTCAGGTGCTCTTCCAATTGATCTATCGTGGTTCTAACCAGCCCGCCGAAATGATTCAACACTTTTTACTTTGAAAGCCAAAGGCGCCCATTCAAGTGTTGAATAATTTCGGCGAGCTGGTCCTGACCCGAAATGTCAGAAGGGTGTAGGTTCAAATCGTGCTCGTGGAATTTTTTTCAACATTTGTGTTTTTATAATTTGTTCGCAACAAAATTTGCGTTTAAAATATTTGAACAATAATACTATGTCTGCAGCATAGGTTAGATGACTTGAAAAACACAGACACGCGAATTATTTGCGAAAGTCGTGAAAATTTACGGAAAGGATATACATGCATAAGTAGTAGTGTAATTAGCCGGCAAAGGTGCGATGTTTTCTAAATTTTAGTAACTAACATAGTCTTTAATTTCTCGAAAACTAGCAAATAAATTATGCTAATTTTGTTATCTAGGCATAAATCAATTATCCGGACTATGCTACATTTAAATAACTTAAGTATCGTTGCTTTTAAATGTTTTAGTAGGTACGATTAACAATAAAACTAGCTTATTACTTTTGTATCATAATTAGCAATCAACTAAACAGTTGATTGCTAATTCAACTTCAACTAAACAGTTGATTGCTAATTCCATTGAATTCACCAACCGCCTGTCACTCTGACAAACTATAACATGTTCAGCAAGTTTCTTTGCCGACCGTACCTACTAACTTATGTTATTTTATTACAAATCCCTAAATCTGATATTGAGCATCCAACGTTCACTGTGAGCGGTACTCCGTGTTCTAGAATTCGATCGGTAAATATCCTTATCTCAGTACTCTCCGAGAAAATTATTAATACCACAATTTTACGACCATATTTTGCATATCCATTACAGCGTTGCGCACAAGAGAGTAGACATTAGCAAAATGGGTTATAGGCTATGAAAATATTATGTTATCATCCGGTTTCGGTATACGCTATAAGTATAATCAGCTTGAGAGCTTTCATCTTAACTTTCAACAAGTATTTCCTATAATTTGGTCTCGTTGGCTGCGGGCCTGGACAGGTCTATGGTCAGGTCTATGGTCCTGACCAGGTCTGAGTAATTATTCAGCTTTCTCTTTAATCTCAATATTATTATCGTTGGAAGTATGCAGGTGCGCTGCAACTATAAAAGGCAAATTTGCATAATAGTTAGTATTAGATCTACATCTTGGTAGTTGATTGGTATTAGATATGGTAGTTTGTTATCAATTAGCTCATAGATGTTACTTGTCGAGTCACATTGTGAATAATTCTGTAAGCTTCCCAATTAAATAAAAGACTCGTGGTTGAACTAGGGAACCCTGAAAGTAACTGAATGAAATCTAAAAGTTTCATCAAGATCTTTCTTTCTACCACATATTTGAGATGCACAGCCAGCTTTCGACAGGAAATTTTATCGGACCGATAAGTGAAAATACAATTTCTCGCTGAGATATTAATATGAAATTTAGTTCAGTTTTCATTTGATTCTTTTGCACTCTTCTCTCAGTTTACCCAATTGTTTTCGATGTCCCATCTTTACAAACTTCTATCGTAAACAACTTCCAAAATTGCTTATTGCCATAAAGACTAATTCATGACTATAAAGACGTTGACATGAGGAATAAAATAGGTCGTTAGAGCGTTTAGATCAAAGCAGCCTGCGCTGTGATGGGCCCATCTGTATCTGTCACAAGCATTTTATTGTGGTTTGGCGGCAGCTGTTGTATGGCGTCGAGTCTGTCGACGAATCCGACGACACGGTCCATAAACAAATATTTTTGTTGCAATACCTACTTTATTGGGCCATTTCTCATTTCAGATATATCGATGTGTTGTACGAAAGCGGAGGGGACCTGTCGCAGCGTTTGTGAAAAGGTGAGCGTTGTTGCAATGTTTAAAATGTAATATCTACCTAAAAAAAAAAATAGAAAAAAGTAGAAATTAATTATTAAATTGAAACAAAACTGACGATTCATTTGCAGTAACACAGGGTCACAGGAACCACGGAAACTGGAAACGAACGTAACGAATGGATAAAATTTCTAAAAGTTGTTTTATTTTTGTATGTGTACCTACTGTGTGTGAATGAATATACATGTTAATTTAAGTATGTGTGTATGTTTCAAAATACTTATATGTATATAAACATTGTTTTTTATAACTGCTGTAGAGTTTTTTTTCAATTTAAGTTTTCGATTTGTCACTAGATAAAATAAAATCATTGTATTTCTTAGTCTTAACTATATCTTCTTCTTCTCGTTTTATTATCTCTAGGCACAATGAGCACTTTGGCGATTTTATTATACAGACTCATTGCTTTAAATGAAATCGAAAAACTCTTGCTGTTCTCCAAAGCAATTCATGTAATGTACGCCATCTCTTGTTGACCATGTCATATTAGAAGCGGCGAGCTTAGGCGTTCCGGCGGAACGATATCGGAAATTCCTCGCGAGCCTCGTTTATAGAATCTTAATCTTTTACAAGAATTTCCAATCAAACTGCTCAGTGGAAAGCTAAATTGACTAATTAAGCAGATTTATCGCTTCCCCAAAGTTTTCGGTCGTCGATATTTTTAACTTGGCCGTCCCGTCGCAACAGGGTCATCGGATATTTTTTTCATATAGCGAGCGTCAGATCTCACAAAGCTCCTTCAATTTCATTTCATAGAATGCTTGATTGGCTTTGATCTGGCTTAAAACAAATGTTGGTTGCGCTCCGTGTGTCTATGATATTCACAGTACACCTTCCTGTGCTATTGAAATAATAACATGCGATTAGGAGTTTCGGCCGCGTCGGTTCTAATCAAGAATCGCGTCACTGTGTTCTCGAGTTCTGGGAAGGCGCATCTACTGAATAAAAGTAAAATTATGGATGTGTAAGAGGAGACCGGCCGGTACTAATACACTCGCATTTAATTCCGTCTCGTTGGGGACGTGACGGCCGTTTCCTCCCCGCGACGTCGTTAGAATAAGTTACGCCTTTGTCGATGCTTTCTTTCATTATTAATAAACATTGTTGGTTTTATATCTTCACCGATTCGATTATATTATAATCTTCTTTGGTTTTTTGGGTTTTATGTAAATTTTGTAGTCTCCCTTGACTTCTACAACGTCATGTTTATATGGTATCCACAGACTGAATATTAAATCGTCTTCTAGTATGAATTCGCTACATTATGACTCCCATAAAACACGCCAGTGAAATCGAATTTCTATAGCGAAAAACATCCACAATTTTATTATATGCAATGAACGAAGTAATATTTTCATGTTGCCACAAATATAGCATATAATTTGTACCATTGTACCATTCCAAGTCCAACGCATGAGACGCAACAAACAAAGTTGACACAGGCTTGTAACATTGACCGTTCAAGTCGGAGAGGACGAGGCAATCTAAATAAAGTGGTTGCTCGTTAAACCTATCGCCACAAGTAT
The DNA here is from genome assembly GCA_963082485.1 of Eudonia mercurella. Taxonomy (NCBI): domain Eukaryota; kingdom Metazoa; phylum Arthropoda; class Insecta; order Lepidoptera; family Crambidae; genus Eudonia; species Eudonia mercurella. The sequence continues at coordinate 5,148,265 of OY720038.1, forward strand.
TTAACTGTATTTAACCCTCGTACGAGCCGTTTACGAATTGATAAAGCAAGCGACATTTTCTATGAATAGAAAAATGATTAAAGGACAAATTGATGTGTAATTAGAATGCAATATGAGACATATTGTTTGTAATTTGCCGTCGCTTGGATGACAGGGTGGTGTCTAATGGGTGGTTGGGTATGTCGTGTCGTACTCGCTGGGGGTTGGGGCAATGACTCTGGAAACACAGTAGTAATAACAAGCCTCACAGTCGGGCTTTCCATGACATGGAAACACATAATAGCGATCGTAGCGTACTTGATAACATTAAACTGAATATTAGCAGGTAGGGCAGGTACAATTTGATGGAAATCGATTGTTTATGTAAAATTGTCATTGTTATTGATACTTCTAAATATTTGAGCTGGGGTGCCCTCAAAGATATGGAGGTAATGATTAGTCATTTGTAAAAGTACTATTTTAATTAATTTTTGGTTCTAATTACGCCCTAGAACACCTTTTTGACATAAGGTAATAGCTATACACACCCGCTAAAACGCATTGAACTATAAAACAATAATTTCAATAGGGTCTGCATGGTATTGGTTGACCAATAGTAGGACAAATGTAGGCTGATGATTATTCAATATTCAGTTCAGGAGTCAGGAATCTCTATTTCTGCGAAATTTCTCAGTCCTAACAACAACACCTACATTCTGGTTCAACATAGGTAGAGAGCACCGTTCGGCAAGTAAATATTTGTGTAGATTATCAGTTACCGTTGGATAAGCTTAATGGTCTCTATTCGAGCAGTAAATCGTGTGGGAGTTTATGAAATGGCAGCAATGGTGTGAGACGAGACGACCATGCCGAACACCGATGGGCCGTGGATAACAAACTGTTAGGACGTAGGGCTAGCTCTTTGCACACAGTCAATCATACCCCTCCCCTGATGACTAACGAACCGATGGCGTAATTATAAGTGCTCAATTATTGTAGCCTGAATATCCATCTTGAATTTAGAATAGTACAAGATACAAAAATGCAATTAAAATAATTTTATATGGTTTGAATTCCACTATAATTCGTTCATCAAGCTTGTATGCAGTACGCAAGAACCACCCTCCCATCCGAAAAAATATGTACATACACAGAAGGATCAAGGAGCAAACAAACATGCAAACCGATTACCCAGTTATCGGTTTGGTCTTCATATTTAGCAGAATTAACACTACATTTTAATTTCTCTATTACACAATTTGCTTGAAAAAATATTTGTTTATTTATAACACACACTAAAATAGCATGCCTACTTAGTTATAAATAAATAATTTATACATATGTACTAAAAGAGATTTAGTTGGCTTTGTGCCCTCTTTAATACTCTTTAATGTGCTTTCTATTATTAACGGGATTATTACTATTTTTTTTGTTGTGTGTGAGTATATGTGAGTAAAAAAACATGGCAATAATCTCGTAAATAATAATAATTTTAATGTAAGTGACCATGATAGTTTAAAAACCTATATTCTCTAATGGCATTCGTCTAACATGACTAATAAAATTGCACCCAACAGTCAACCCTGCGGGAGCACGTGTTAACACGCTCGTAGTAGATACTCCACGCATAAACATCTGTATTTATTGGTCTACCTACAACCAGCGGCGTTCAGCTCAATGAAAGTGACTTGTGAAATATTATATCTGCAGGATGTTGGGATGTTTTAATAAGTTTTACGAGTTCATACGCGGTTATGAGTAATATTTTTGCTTTAGTTATTATTACTTCACATGTTTAAAGATTTAGCGAGACTGGAGATTTTTAACTCGTTTGCTACTCTTTGATTACATTATGCGTATATAGTCATAATGTTGTATCTAAACAGCAATACAGTTTACGTTAACATTTTGTAGCGGATAGTATTTTACTAATACCTTCAATTTACTATTCAACATTTTTGTTCTACACGCAATTTCAATTTTAAACTACGCTATTGATATCGTAACTATACCTTTCGGGTCTGCAAAAGATTTGACTTTTATATTGTAAATTTCTACATGTAGGTAGGTACATAATAGAATGTCCCATTACATTGCATATTCTATTATTAATTGATTTTCTAGATTCTTCGGCTAACCCTGAAAGAGGTCGTTTAGATTTCCTGTCATTGTCAGCTATTAGGTATGCAAACACGACAACGATGCCTCTTGCTATTCTCAGCGACCGACGTTGCAACCAGCACCCGAGTACTTATTTAATATTCCTAACTCAGTGGTATGACATCAGCGCCTGCGGATGGTGTGAAATATTTTTTTAACATTTTCGTCTTGTGCGCACTGTCGGATATTTGCGTGCGCGGCTAGTTCAAAGATAGCGGCCTCTTTGATGTTCGTTGCGAATGACCTAGGCTGTCGCGACACCAGCTGTATCTATATATAATTCTTGGATATGATGGGCTCATGTTTGTTTCCTGAAACATTACCGCTTTCTACGAATCATTATAAAGTTTTAAAAGTAAATATTTTTTTATCTGTGTTTCACCCAAACAGTTTTAAATTGCCAAGTCAAAGTTAATTTAGGTACTGGACACTTACCAATTTGTAAAAGATAGAATTCTTAGCTAAACCATGGTTTATGATGAACGAAATTAAAAAAAAATATTTTCATATCTTTTTTTACAATTACGATGGGATTGGCATGTAAAATAAATGTCAAAAAGAACTTACTTACTTTGTTATAACATTTTATAACATTTTCACTTCAATCAATTATGTACTTTTCATTGCCTTTTTGTAAATATTACAAGGAATTATACAGAGAAGAAAAGTTTTACATTCAACTCAAAAAATCAAAATGATTTATTTGTACAGGTTAGGGGTAGGTAGGTAGGTAGGTACAATACATTGGGCCCTCCCTTTAAGTTTAAGTAAAATCTGTAACGGGAGACTGCATAGTACTTTGATATTTTGTTGTTTTTATTTAAAAGTTCACATCTCACATGAATGCCCTAACAAATACATATCCAATTAGCCGGCATGTCGGACCGTCCGTCGCTGCCGTTCGTCGCGCCGTGACGGTTCGACGTGACAATCACAGTGGTCCCGGCGCGTTCCTGCCGGATCGGGATGCCGATCACGTCGTCACAGCCCGCAGTCGTGCCATTAAACAGTCGTCTGTGTTAAAGTACAAAATAAGGAGTACTCAGAAGGTGAGCTTAATACATACGAGTACAACTCACTCACTTGCTCTTGCAACTCACACATTCACTCGGTATTCTGAACAGAGTGCGGCGATTCTTTACGCGCCGGACCGGTTGTGCCTTTTGTACAAGACACAGGTACGGTCTTGCGTGGAGTATTGCTCGCACATCTGGGTCGGTTCCGCAAAGTACCTTCTCGATGCCTTGGACAGATTGCAGCGTCGCGCTGAACGCATAATCGGCAATGCAGGTGTCGCAAATACTCTCGAATCTCTGCAATTGCGTAGAGACGTTGCGTCACTCAGCGTGTTTTACCACTTATACGATGGCGAGTGCTCTGAAGAGCTCTTTGACCTCATCCCACCTTCTTCCTTCCTTCATAGAAGTACACGTGCTGATCTTCGGAGTCACCGCTTCACTGTCTCAAATATCCCATCGCGCACAAAGAAATTTGGTGACTCGTTTTTTTGTCGCACCTCCAAAAGATAAAATAGTCTACCAGCACACGTTTTCCCTACTTCCTATGATATGGGGTCCTTCAAAAGAGGCGTGAAGAAGCATCTTGTGGGTCAGCAGAGTGAGGTTAACTGATGCTACGTTTGTTTTCACGCTGCACCAGTTATCTTCGCGTCTGGACTCCATTTCCACTTAACATCAGGTGGGATCATCATTTGACGAGCTATCTATAAAAAAAAAGACATAGACTCTTGAACGGACACCGATCTCGGAACAGCGCGGGCGCAGCTGTTGCGAGATTCCGTGCCCGTGAGATGTGTCTATGTGTGCGTTGCTCGAGCTCGTTTGTATGATGAAGCTTGCCTTCTGCAGTCTTCTTATTGTGTGCAGCCCTGCAGTTAAACATTCGTCAATAAGCGCGTTCAATATAATCGGTATTTTATGTAGTATCTTACAAATTATGATAGAAATCTGAAATCAGACTTTATCTTTAAGTACCTATCTTTTTTTCTTGTTTAATTATAATATTTTGAACAAGAGGATTTTAAAAACAAAGATTTCATTTGACGAAGATCATGTCAGCGTTTTATCGATCTAATTAAATCTAGAATACGGTTTCGATGTAGCCATCATTGAATGCCGTCAAAATAGTAATAATTGTTTAGACTATTCACATAAACAGTTAAGATATTATGACAAAAAAACAGATTTTAATAAATACAGATTATAACCATACTTTTATCCATAATGTCCTAAGTATTGTTTTGCACTTTATTCTACGTAATTTACAATAGCTAATAGTTATTATAGTTCTTCAGTTTGAAATACCTAAGTAAACGTCTTAGTCTCGTAAGTAAGTTATTTATGAATTTGTATAATTCGTAAGTCAAAGTTAACTTGAACATGCAATTATTACAAAATCGTTCAGAGTGATCGATTCCAATAACTTGAATAAGTGCCTTTACAGTACTGTACAACGCAATATAATAAATGTCCTGCTTAAGCTAGAGAAATGGGTGCAGTAGACATGTCTGATACTTTAAGCCACGTCCTCTGACATTTAAAATTGTCTGAGCATTCTTTAGATTAAGACAAGAATACCAATTGCGGAAAATCAGGAACAAATATCATTTTTAAAGTTACTTTTTTGATATCAGATGCCTTTAAATAAAGTTTTACACTGAACCGCAAGCAAACTTTTTCGATGCTTTCATCATCATCATCATCATCATCACAATCAGCCCACATGGGCTTTCACACCACCAATTTAGTAAGATTGCAAAACGACAGACTATACTAAACCATATTTTTTATCTCTATCCCAGAAAATTGGGTTTTAGAAAACATTATTTGAGGTCTTCTACTAGTATAATATATTTTCAAAACGTCAAAGACATTGCATGTAAATAATTAACCACTCGAGTGCCGCACTCTATCAGGTTACGGTAAATGTTGCGCAGGCATCAAGTAGAAAGTTGCTAAGACAAACAAACGAGCGCGCAGACGCATCAAAGCGGGTGGAAATAGACACGTAAGCTTTCATGTCTGTCCGTCCGTCGCGGCCCTGACACCGGGGTGGCTCTCGACTATATTGTCAAGACATCATTTTCAATGCCTGTTTTGTGTAGGACTTCATACAGATTGTCTGGCGTATATTATGTGACCGAATTGTTACATATTTTAAGTTTTAGTACTCAAATATTCTACATCATCAGCCCATTTTATGTCCCCACTGCTGGGGCACGAGCCTTCCCTATAGATGAATAGGGAGAACGGGCCATAATATTCTTACTCATTTCCTAATGAAGAGTCAGCGCAAATACCAGAGCGAGGTATCGCAATTTTATCGCTCCCGAACATCCTATTATTATGTAGTAGAGTGTCACTACCAGCGCTAAAGGGAAGGGAGAGGGGCGGTGAGTGTTTGGGGAATTTCTTCAGGTCGTTAATCACGACGCCTGTCACCGCGTGTGACGACGCCCTGGCCCAACTTTATTGCTTTACTGACAAGAGTTTAGAGGATGACATACGTTCTAAAATGTTCCAAAATCATAAAAGTCAGCGTTGTTGTTGTGAAATAAGTCGTCATTTATTTAATGAGTTTGTTCGAATTAACGGATTTGTTTTTGATTGTAGAGTGTAGCTTTAAACCTGTCATAATTAATCAATCACATTTTCACAAATTTTCATTCGGAAAGTTTGGAATCCGAACATATTTTACAATCGACAACTTTCGCATCTGAAAGTTATGAAATTAATTTTGCTTCATTGAAAATAAGCCTTAACATTCCTTCAAGGCATCAAGTCGTAGGGCTTAATCAGCTAAATCTTTTGGAATTACTCAGTGCAAGAAAGTTTTAATCCTCCACAGCTGAGGCACTTAGGTGGCTGAGGTATGTAAATCAACAAATCGAATGTCATCAAAGTAAATGTCATCAAAGTAGATCTCAAAGAAAACTTCAAAGCGGTGACGGAGCGATCTGATTCTGTTCTCTTATTACTGAGTTTGTCTCGTATTTGCTATTTTGGAACTCCCGCTAGTTTCGCTTGGTTTGTTTCAAGGGCTGTTCGTTTCTTATAATCTTTTATAAAAAAGTATTTTGTTACCTACAGAAATAGGACTAGAAAAAGTTATATCACAGGTTATATGATGTGCGTTGGTGTTGTTTTTATGAAGCATACAAATGACTTCCTACGGCTGTAAAATGAGAATTCTGAATTATGCGGTCTCATTCTCAACACTAGGGTATATCTTAGGAATCCAGTATAATCATTAAAATAATTTATTTAAACCTTTTTACGAATTTTCAGTAAAAACTCCATAGAGCTAGTTGTGTGGATATATGTTATTTTGCCCCGTTTCCCAGATTTAGGGACAACCCTACAAGGTATCTCTTGTGGCAATCATTATGGGCGTTGGTAAACTATTTAGGGCATCAGACGGCACACGGCACTTCGTTTTATTTTGTCAACTGTACCCTTTGTGTTTTAATTAGCACAACTCTGCCAATTGAGTTCTTCATTACGCACTGGTGACTTTTAATTGAATAATAATAGTTCTGATAATGTAGGCTTGACTTGCGAAAGGCCTACGGAAAACTGGAATAATTATTGGTTGTTAAAACAATCAACGGTCAATATTATTTTACGGATCTACTTCGTAATCTTTGCGAGGTCCGTGTTCATAGAGAGACTAAGATGTTAGTCGTCCCAAAAATTTATGCCTTCCGTGTCTTTTGTTCTTGCGGTGTGTTGTTTGTGGTTGGTAATTAATCTATATATATAATGACTTGTCCTGACTGATTCATCATCGCCGAGCCTAAACCGCTGAAGCTAATTAGATGAAATTTGGACTGTAGTTTAATTGAGTGACGTAACCAGCCACTAAGAAAGGATTTTACGCAAATCACACCCTAAGAGGGTCAAATAGGGGGTGAAAGTTTGTATGGAAGTCCGTCAGTTTTGAAGTAAAATACATGGAAATTGGTATTTGTGTTCTTGAAAAGAAATAAAGAATGACATGTCTCAGGAATTTCGTTTATTTTTCTTTAAAGGAGTAAAAGAGGGAAGTAGGTTTTTTTGGGGAAATCGTTATTTTTAAAGTACTAACTAACAAAATGAATATTTTAATCAGTTTATAGATTTTTCAACAAAAATAAAGAATGATGTGTTTTAGCATTTTTCGAAAAACCTCCCCCAGAGAGGTGAATTAGGGGTGGAAAGTTTGTATGGAAATCTGACATATTTAAAGTTTAATCCACGAACTGACTAACATGAACGTACCTTTAATAAGTTTTGCTTCTATTACAAACAATCACACGTCGTGTAGCCTACGAGAGCGAAGCCGCGAGCAAAAGCTATGTGTATATAAATGTATATATGATAGGATCCCACAGATAGATGATATTTTATTAGTAGGTATTGTACACCTTGTATATGAGGTAGCTATAACTCATTGAAAACGTTTTAAGAGGGTACTAAAATGAAAAGTTTACGTCATCTATATACTGACGTTTGTTATCCTAAAACTGTAAAATCAAGGTCTTTCCTGTTGAAAACGAATTGAATTACACACTTTACGCGCTGGTGATAAGGTTCTAACACTGGATATAGGATTGTCCTCCCTGATGTATCTAGATTCATTAGTTTGTTATTCGGGTAGCATTCGGAATCCTAATGGAATTGTGCTTGTAATTTCTTGCGGCTGCTGCCATTTGTCACAGCTTGGGTTTATGGTACTTTGTTTGTACCTAGATAGTGTAACTGATGGTTTTACACGGCTTTCTTTGTACACAAAAAGTCATTACCAAAATATCGGACCGAAAAATCTTTACAATTTTATTAACAACGCAAAATAATAATATCTACTGTAAAATTCAGCGATTACTAATTAATCAAAAATTCGCCGTGGTCTACTGCGCTAGCATTGTTAGTTGGTCTCGATGCGATCGCTTATATGAGATAGATGTTAGATAACCACCAAACCACCAATGAACCCAGCAAAATTTTACTTCGACAACATAGGCAAAGTAAAAAATACTGAAATCATGAATTTCATGATCGATTAACATAATCATCTGCGAGTGGCATTCAGCCGAAAGTGTCTGTTGCAACATACGTGATGAGATGTCACGTTGCGTATTATCGGCCGATTCGGGCGTCGTTTGACGAGACCATGTATGCGATGACGGGCGTAATGCCTTTTTTTTTATATAGCTAGATAGCTCGGCAAATTACTCCATCCCACCCGATGTGAAGTGGAAATGGAGTCCAGTAGCGAAGATAACTGGTGCACCTTGAAAACAAACGTAGCATCAGTTAATCTCACTCTGCCGGGCCACAAGGTGCTTCTTCACGCTCTTTTGAAGGATCATATCATATCATATCATAGGAAGGAGGGAAAACGTGTGCTGGTAGACTATTCCATCTTTTGTATTGCAACATCATGGATGAGCATATTTTTGAGCACTCATATTAATTCATACTCAGATTTTGACTCGAACGAATCGAATTCAAAATTCGTTTTTATCATCGAAACGTCTCGCGTCGGGGACGAGTTAGCACAAGATAATGGCATTCATATTAATAAAATATGATTTTTACACCCTTATCTATGGCTGGTCGTCTTGCTCTGCCACCTCACCATTGACAAACGAGTAGTGCGGATTGAATATTAAGCGGGCTTAAGCGACGCTCACCCGAATGCATAAAAATACAACCAGCAACCGCCATTCCGACACCATCCGCGTCGCATCGGAATCGTTTCGGTTCCGAGAAATGTCACCGTGTGCATTTCAATGTGAATATGATGTGACTGCTAACGCGTGAATATTTAAAAATAAATAAAACCTACATGCTTACTTACAATATGAAAGAATAATTGTTTTGTCTTTTGTTTTTACAACTTATCAACATTCCTAATTGCGTGTAAAAAACTGAAACAAGTGCTTCGATCAACAATACACTAGATATCGCCTCACGAACTAAAACAAATCTCAAATGTGGCATTGGCTGACTTTACTATAAATGGAGAAAAACTATCCTAAGTTTTGATAATTTCAACCTAATTTATACTTTTTTTGCAAGGAATAAAGCACAGTTTTGATTATTATGACACTCACTTACGATCTTACGTCGAAAACGACAGAAAGAGATAAGAAATTGAAATAATCTCTTGCGTATTTAAAAATATATACAAAGACCCTTTACATCCAAATTCGACCTTATTACATAAAAATAAAACAGCAAATAGCAGACACGAAGTGTTACTTACTTCATTTCGAATTTTTGCATTATTGACTTTACTTGCTCCGACAGAGTATTATGGAGTCGCACTTAGTAATTTAATTTTTGTTTTAAGGAAGTTATTTTTAATAAAGAATTAGGTTTATTTTATTTTATGGCTTATGCATTTGACTGCAAAATGGTATACAAAAAGCAATTTATTATACTTTGCATACATTTATGTAATAGTAGATTCAGTATAAATTAACTGATATTGAACTATACTAATAATAAATAAATACATAAATAATAAATAATAATAATAAATACCCCTCATATCCTTGAGGGAGGCCTTTGTCCAGCAGAGGACGTCTTTTGGCTGAGATGAGAACTATACTACCTTGAGCGTGGTTGGAATACATGCTTAAATGAAAGAATCCTGATGAGAAAATGTAATATAAATAACAATATAATCACAATCAAATTGTTTTATTTATGTAACAATATACATAATTTGAGGTGGTTTTCATATAAAGAACAATAAACCAAATTCAAATTCAAATTTAAATTATTTATTCGTGATTCACAGCACAGGTAAGTCATTAGGTCTAATTGTATTAATTATAAGGTTTCACTGCGATCTGCCTTATCGGCATACGAACAATATAAAATAATTAAGGAAACAATTAGAAATAATTGTTTATTAACAAATGGTAAAATAATTCTAAATACATGTATAATCACAATAATTCAAAACTGTAAGGTCATTACTCCATGGTCATTTGAGAGAATAAAATAATTAAAATTAAAATCATAAAACAAAGTAAATATTACGTAATTAATTTAATGAATACCTACATGTCATTTACAGCAATATCTAACCGGCTTGTACGTAGACGGCATAATGCATGAAGTAAATTTAACTTAATCACTTAACACTGTTATAATTATCATTTATGCATAAATATTTGAATCATTTAACAAATTGATAAGTTCTATCAATTACCTTTAAATAGATTAAGCTTATTAAATAGTTGTCTTTTGGATTTGTCTTTTATTTCAGCATTTTCAACTTTGCACAAATAATGTAGCCTTACATCAACAAAATGATTCGATCACTGATTTTAATAAGTCGGTTTCATGATTGTGTTGGCTACTTCCAAGAAACACATCTTTACCAATAAATAACTTTAAAACTGTTACACAAATATAATTTTTAAATCCTTTTCATAGACTTACCTCCACTTACACGAAGTAAATTTCGTATAATACCTTCAGTTTTCATTTTTTGAAATGTGTTGAGCAAATTACAGAATTTTTTTAGGTCTAAAAAAATCCTCCTGTCTCTCTTCCGCTACATTTTGCACATTGAAATGGGTCGCCAGTAGAAGTACCTATCTATAATTTTTTTTAAACTACTCCATAGATTCACTGTTCCAGAGCAACTATACGTTGGCCAAACATTAGCAAATGTTGGCGCGTGGGTTGGTTTTAAGAATTAAAGATTGTTATTTCATAAAAACAGTTAGGTATTTTATTATTTATGTTATGAAAAAGCATTTACTTACCTAAAGTATGATATTCCTTCCGATATATTTTTATTTCGATAGTTATTTTTACAGTTTTTGAATACAAATTGAGGCATTGTGGTACGTTATCACGTTGGCGCAGTCAACAGCGAACTAAATAGAAATAAGACCCCACTTTGAATGTGAGGCGTTATTCGCTCGGCCGTTTTTGACACCCTGACCGGTTATCTAGTGTATTGTTGATCGAAGAACAAGTGTCACATATCGCGGCACTAATTGAGCGTCATTCCCGGCCATGAAGCTGTAGATATAACTGGAGAGGCCAGGGTCCTTACTGTCATCTCTTAGAGAAGTATTGCTTTATTTTTATATGTCAATTTCGTACTACCTACTGCTTAAAGTAAGCTTATTTTAATTTTGCTTCTGTTGGAAGTTTTGTGACGTCATCTTTAATTCGTTCATTCAAAGTGTCAAACACCTGTTTTTTTAAGAGAATAAAATAAATAGCCCGGTCCAATTAGCCCAAAAAATAGGGGTACCCTTGCATTCATTCACAACAAGCCTCAGAACAATAACTAAAGCTATAGAAGGAAGGTTGAAATAAAAAACGTGCAACTATGTTTAGTTCCGTTCTATCTTATGGCTAGAAAAGGAGGTTGGAGTGCGACAAATGGTTGACGCTTAGTTTTTTTTTTGTATTGTTTATGTCATCAGTCAGAGGATAAATTGAGTCCTTGAGTCCTTGTCCTTGTCCTTGTCCTTGTTGAAGGCAAGTTGTAGAGACTTGATAAAGCTTAGACACATGCGAGTTTTATTCTTCATTTTATCGTGCTAATTAAGAAAAAAATGATAGTAACGTAGCACATAATACAGAAAACAAATTAATTTATATGGAAAAATTTAAACTTACTTAGTATTTCACCAGGACACGCTGGACGCGCTGCTATAATCCATACAAGTTCTCTGAAGTTAACTATACATACTTACAATAAATTATATTATATATTTTTGTAATAAAAATTATGTAAGATGTATTTTGATTCTTATTTCAATATGTATATTCTTATTATATACTGTATTTCTTCATGATCTTACGAAGTTAAGAAAAGTGACAGCTCTCTTTTTAGCTTGATTAACTCTGTATTGAAAACGCGTCTTTTGCTTCATTATTCTGCTATGTCTTCTTGATATTTTTCTTTATTTTAGGCTTGTTTTGTGTGTATTGCCTGCAAATCCACCCGTATCACTTATGTAGCCGTTTACAAGGAAAATTTTGACACTAAATAATGAATCATTTTGCGGTGATTTGTGGTGAAGTTGGTTTAATCAAAATCAATTATTTACCTAGAACAGGCATGCTACAGATTTTATATAAAAAAATATTTAACACAAACCAATACCAATATTTAATGTGTTAAATGTCCATCACAATGTCACAGAATGTAGGAAGGTTGAACATTTAACATTTTATATTGTCCCATCGCATGTCGTGCTGACTGAAACAACTTCTAGAACAATGGCTTTGGCCAATGGTGTGGACAAACCTCGATATTACAAGCGCTGATTTGTATACAATGATCATTGTTGCCCCACGCCTGAGACGCCCGCCCCACTTTAATCGGCCGAAAATGCTTCAATTGAACCTAATATTGACATATGATCTTATTCTCGCTTACTCTGAATACAATGGAATGATTACTCTCAAATGTGTCTTATTACGATGTGTAGTGATATTTTCCTGTACCATGTTATTATGCAAAATTAATTATCGCCGCGCAAAGTTTGCACTTGTCACTGTAAAGAACTTTTTGGGAGTTCCGCGGTAAAGTCACGTAAAGTGTCTCGCGCACAATTTGCTGACACAGCACAATTTCCTTTTATCTTCTTTTTAGTATCGTGGCGGTCCCTCTCGATTAAAGAATTTCTTTGTGTTGCTGCTGGTAGCTTCATTTGATGTTTGAAAAGCGTAAATTATGTAAATGATTTTTGTTTTCGCCTTCAAAGTCGAACCCGAGTTGTTGTTGTGAAACTTTGACAGCTGGCGGAAATAAAAATGGAAGAAGAAATAAAGAATCTTCAAATGAATACGAAATAAGTTTTGTTTTGTTAAGTTATGATCGGTTATCTGCGTAGAAACGAATACACGAATAATTTCAAACTCTCCGTGAGTCAAAGTCTATACATTACATCTTGAATGCAATTTTATCTTAAGTGCATGTTTAATTGTTATGTCTGTATCTTCTAATAAATTTACGAGCGCACTGACACAGAAAGGCGACTGTAACACGATCAAAATGTCAAGATATTTGTAATAGCAACATTCCCTTACGCTCTCGGCGGCGTCCTAGTAGAGTTGACGGTGGTTATGATAACCTTAACACTATCGCAGCGATAACCCTGCGTGCTATGAGGATAAGGAAGATATGTTGTTGACTGCGCTTGTTTTTGGAATTATCTCATTCATGCAGATGCACGTTAGAGTTCATTATATTTATGTAGAGTGTAATAGTTTATTATTTAAATGCGGTCGGTGGGGCTGTGGCCGTATGTTCTTTGTCAAAAGCTATGGCCACTTGACCACGGGTCGATCCCGGATGACCAAAATGATTGTTAGTTGACAAGTTTAAAGAAGAAGTTACAATATTAATGTTGTGTCTTCTTGGGGAATTGGTGAACGAGACAAGAGCGTGTTTGAAAAACATAAATAACCTACTCGCCAAACATAACAACAAAAACAAATTGGTCATACTAATACTGATAAAATAGTATAAGAGAACTCGCAACCACAACACACGCTAAACAAGTTACGAACCAACACCAAATTTCCTGATTAATCTTAATTATAATAAGACGAGTATAACGTCACTCACAACCAACTCACAAACACATGTTCATGTGAGTCGCATCAGCCAGCCTAATTAAATTAATTGATGTAACGGCGCCGGCGTCTGACGTCACGGGGATCTTTTTAAATATCGGATTACTGATTGTAGTTAACATCCTTTTTGGTTTAAAAATGTGTGTTTCAGAATATTCAGGATTTAATTTAAATTTCATTGCAACCAACAAAACATACATCAGTTAAATTCAAAAATAAAGTAAAGAAGTCTGAATTTTACTGCTTTCTTGTGCTTTCACGACAAGATTCTCGGATAAGCTATACATCCTTGCACTAGGTCTACCTTTTGATTGTTTTACAGTAGTTGACTGCACAAAACTGTTTTATAGTCAAGGATACTCTTTTGTAGAGATTAAAAAGGAATAGTGAACTGACTTAAGGCGAAGGGTAAGGAACACTAGCGCCACCAATTGATCATTTGACAATTACTAACTGACCGGATCTTTTTTTAAACATTGCGTACCGTTCGACAACAGGAAAGCATCCATAGTATTTATTTAATAATTGTGCACTACTTTTTGTTGCGTGGTTTATTCACAAAACGGGTTATCGCATTTATTTACAAACAATGGCCACTGTTGGTGTTAGCGAATGATTACAAAAACAAACCTAAAAGTAGTGCACAATTATTAAATAATAGATGTTTGCCTAGTGTCAGAAGGTCTGCAATGTTTGAAAAAAAATTCAGCTTAGCAGTTATCAAATAAAATCCATTAGCGGCGCTAGTGTGCCTTACCATTCGCCTTAATATAATGTAACGCTAAAAATAGTGTTTATTAACCACTTTTGTTACAGAAATTCCTGTCTAGGTGAAATAAAAAAATTATTTTACGTGCTACTTTGGTCACGTGATGTCTTCTCGTTCTTCTTTTTATTATTTACGACTTAATTATTATTTGTGTCAACATCTGAAAGGATGAATATCATCATACAAATTAAAACTTTTACACTTGATTTCAGATGTCCCTCGTGGTCAATGTTGACAACGATGTTCGCGAGGACAGGATTACAAATATTAACCGATTCTGTCCCACACAACTAGTAAGTACTTATATTGTTTTTTAATTTTAGGGCCCGGGTTCGAATCCCGCTCGAGGCTAAAAAGGTCAATGCTTAATTTACTTATTTTTTTCTCTAAAACAGTAAAGATTATTTAGTGAAGTACTAAATCATGTCGATAAAACAAAAAGTTTTAGCGACATGATTGTCGTTGAAAACAGACAGTAGCTGTTCCTTTAATCTCAAATAGTACGGGTATACAACTACAATGAGAGCAGATATAAATCTATTCAAACAGATTTCTCGTACGAAAATTGTATAGGCCGGCTTTAAATTCTGTGATAAATACTCATTGAAGTCGTCAATAAACCGCCCATCGTATTATATTGTAATTGGGCAGGTCTCCGATTTCACCACACGGTAATGTCTTTACCGCCGTATTTTATTACTGCAGATTCCTAAGCACAATGGAACCTAAGGTTTGATATTGAACACCGTCCTATTTATCGATACGTCTCTTTTATTTGCAGGTAGATTTTTGGATATGCATGAACAACACTATTGAAGGTAATCTCCTTATTTATAAATTGGTAGTGCTTAGTGGATTAAATTATTGAATGCATATAATTTGTGTTTCGATCTAAATTAAGTATATTAATTTATTAAGTATATTTTTCAAACATTTATTTTTATTTGAGTAGTAATACCTAGTAGTAGTCTGTTTGCTGGACTTTTATAGTGTTGGTACAGTTGGATAAGAAGCTCCTAAGTTCAAGCTCAGTAGCATTCATTGCATTGGAGAGGTCTATGTCTTACAGCCATCGGTCTAACACGGGCATAATTCACATAATTCTGTATTATTTATTTTTCGATATTAAAATCTTATACGATCTGTTTCAAAACAACCAATAATTACATCATCCTCATCAGCCTATATGAATCCTATATAGGCCTCTTCTCCGTTGCATTAAAAAGAAGAAAGGTCATGTTTCCAGGATGGAAAACAAATGGCGTGGGCTTCGAATATTGTTGTTAAGCTATCAAAAGTCATTCCATTATTCTTAATTAACGTGCATAGTAAAGTTATTTTTGTATTTACTGAAAATTTTCCTCATTCAGAGGTAGTGGAAGAAGTGGGTTGGTGGGGGCGCGCGTGCTGCGGGCTGGCCATCGCGCCCACGTGCCGGGACGCGTGCTCGGGCGCGCAGCACGAGCAGGACCTCATCTCCAGCGGGGCCTGCCGCCAGTCCGACGAGATCGCTTTCTTCGACTGCGTGCAGAGTCAGCGAGCTGCGCAGTGGTGTTGCTGTGCGTACACTTAATATATGATTAGATATTCTTTTTATACGGGGGGAAATTACATGCACTTAAAGAATCTTCGGTGTACCGTGTGTGTAACGTTTAACTTAAGTTATCTACGTTTATGAATGGCGGAAATGTGCTATCAGAATTACTATTAGGTACTTCTAAAGGCTTCGTATATTTGTAATTCACTTTGATATCAAACTGAGACCTCCTTAGGACAGTTGTGATTTTGGTTGATAGATATGGCTTGTTTTATAACCACCAACTACCTATCATAAAGCTTAAAGGTTAATTCAAAATAAACATTCCTTTATAGAAATAAACTTAATAGAAAGGCACTTTTGAATCGTTCAAACTTTTATTTGCATTTTGCCAAAACATCTTGTATCTGTGGAAAATAATGGGCACAAGAAACGGCACAGCTTTATTTAGAACTTTAGATGTGACAACATTACAAAAAACATTATCATGTCATTACTGAATCATGCGATACACTTACAAATAAACAAATAATAGGGTCCAAATAGTTATCCCGTGTTTTGTCTCTTTTACCCTAATTTGAAATGACGTTTGCATGACAGAAACAAAACACAGAATGACTATTCGATCCTTATTCTTTGTTTATTTGTAAGGCACTAACAATGGAAGTAACATTGTTATGTTGCGACAGTTATCTATACTAATATTATAAAGAGGACCTTTGTATTTCTGTATGTACCTATGTTTGCAACAAATAAACTCAAAAACTACGGGACTGATTTAAAATATTCTTTCACCATTAGATTGCTACATCAGCGCTGAGTAACATAGGCTACATTAAAAAAAAGAATTGCGGTATCGGAGATCGCTAGTATTTCAGTGGTTGTTGATTTCTAGTGTAGTGTGATTTCGTCTTACCGTCAGGTGAGATGATGGCCAAGCCCTTACCCCCTGTTGTTTTAATATAGAACCTAACGGTCATAGGACTTAAAACGCCAGCAGCGCCAGTAACGGAGAAACTGCCAATTTGATGCCATATCGTGCGATGCCTGAATGAAACATGTGCACGCGAGCTTTCAACGTGAACGCAATAATTATTAGTTAGCTGTTAAACTTAGTAATACATGAAAAAACGATGAATGGGGCCATCAAATGCATTCTGAAATATCGCCATTGTACAGCGTAGTAGTGCTGTACAGCCATAGTAGATAGGTAATTTTAATATAATAAAAACTCTTTCGAAAGTATTGCGCAACAACATCAACAATAATACAATACGAAAGCGCTTGACCTTCTTCAACCTAATGGTGACAATTATTAATTGTAAACAAATACTAATAAAAAAGATGAAAGTTAATTTCACCCGGTAACTATTGAGGAACTTTTATCATTTCTCTGCTTAACAAATATTGCGATATCAGATAAGATGGTGGTAAGTTTAACGAGCCTAATCAACCTAATCGAATACAATTGTACCTATGTACCATACTAGACTGGGAATCAAGCCCGGGACTACTGGGTGACCACAGAGGCCAGACCAGAGAAAGGTAAATCTTTAAAAATGCGTAGAATCAATGGTCGCTTTCTTTTCAGCGCAGACGCACCACCTGAACTGCTACGAAGCTTGCCACAAGGCGCTGTGGAAAATAGGTAGCGCCCGCGCAGACGGGGCGGCTACAGAACGAGCGCTAGACGAATGCGAGCAATCCCCTCTGCTGTTGAGGTGTCTGCGGAACATGACTGCTTCCACTGTCCATACTGACACATCCAAATGTAAGTATTACTCTATCTGAACTGATATGAAGCTGCTATGCGGCCACAAGGCGCTGCGTGGAGAACAAACAGGGTACGGCAGATAGGACTACATATAGAGCGATCGCTCATCGTGATGTACTACCAATCCCGCCGCTATGAGCTGTCTACACAACATGACCGCCACCACTGCTTGTCATTTGGCGCTTTGTAATAACATAGCCATTGTGCAATCATCAGCAATAAAAGTACCTGACATTAAAGTACCATGTGCATATAGTTACTATCTATACAGAAAACTTGCTTTTAATTTACGCTAAAATCTGCTATTAACTGTTTTAAATCTCGGAGCTCGATGGTGCAGTGGATAACGCGCCCGGTCTGCGAGTACTGAGGTTAAGCAACTTTCGCAAAGGCCGGTCATCGTATGGGTGCTCGAGCTCCTCCGTGCTTCGGGGGGTACGTAAAGCCGTTGGTCCCGGTTCAATTAACAGTCCTTAACAACCACCAATCCGCACTGGGCCCGCGTGGTGGTTTATGGCCCGTTCTCCCTATCCATCCTTGGCTC
>OY720038.1:6440146-6623124 GCA_963082485.1 Eudonia mercurella
CCGGTACTATTAAACTTCAGCAACAATTGAATACAGACCACTAGTTTCCTAGCTTTCATGCAGAAAAATTTCAATAAATTTCAAATTTTATTATTGGTGGCAAAAATGTGTCGAACACGGGTCTTAACCTTATTATTGGCATAGTGGATTATTTGAGACGCTTAACTTACAAAAAATTTCGAGTACTGAAAAAAGAACACATTTTATACAAAAATATATCATCATCATCATCATCATCAGCTCATTTTATGTCCCCACTGCTGGGGCACGAGCCTTCCCTATGGATGGATAGGGAGAACGGGCCATAAACCACCACGCGGGCCCAGTGCGGATTGGTGGTTGTTAACGACTGCTAATGCAGCCGGGACCAACGGCTTTACGTGCCTTCCGAAGCACGGAGGAGCTCGAGATGATAAATTTTTGGTCACCCATCCGATGACCGGCCTTTGCGAAAGTTGCTTAACCTCAGCTCTCGCAGACCGGGCGCGTTAACCACTGCGCCATCGAGCTCCTCCTAAAAACACAAATGTTGAAAAAATTTCCACGAGCAGGATTTGAACCTGCACCCTTCTGACATACCGGGTCAGGTGCTCCTCCAATTGAGCTATCGTGGTTCTAACCAGCCCGCCGAAATTATTCAACACTATTTACTTTTTACTTTGAAAGCCAAAGGCGCCTATTCAATGTCAACAACTACCGTCATTAACATCCGATCATAATATTTTTACAAATACTAAAGATCAGTTAAGAAGTAGGCAAGCTATTATAAAATGTTTAAATAATTTTAACGCAAATTTTGTTGCGAAACAATTACAAAAACACAAATGTTGAAAAAATTTCCACGAGCAGGATTTGAACCTGCACCCTTCTGACATACGGTAGTTGTTGACATTGAATGGGCGCCTTTGGCTTTCAAAGTAAAAAGTAAATAGTGTTGAATAATTTCGGCGGGCTGGTTAGAACCACGATAGCTCAATTGGAGGAGCACCTGACCCGGTATGTCAGAAGGGTGCAGGTTCAAATCCTGCTCGTAGAAATTTTTTCAACATTTGTGTTTTTGGATAGTGGATTATTTGAGACGCTTAACTTACAAAAAATTTCGAGTACTGAAAAAAGAACACTGGTGCATGGTGCCACTGCCCTAATGTTATATGCCCTATATAGTTAATGTGGCTTCAAAACAATGTAGCTGTCACCATATATTTTGATAGAAACCAAAAAGTCGCCCCCGTTCTCGTCGCACGGCCCACAAGCAATTTCCCCGGGCGTTTCCCCTCGATTTTTTCAATACGCGTTCAAGATCATTTAACATTTTTATGTGTAATCTTGCTCGGTGGCGATAAGACAAGATTTTCGCGAGCCTCTCACTTTATTTTATCGGCTACGTTTTATGCGCGCTCTAAACAGATTAAATCAAACTGTGGGGTGTTTGCGCTTTGAAGTTTCCACTGGCTTGTATTTTTGGTTTCATGGTGTTTTCTAATGTTTTTTTTCGTCTGTTTACATTAATAACTTCATGTTGAAATGGGCTTTTCACTTTACTTTGGCTACATTAGCACATTGAGAGAATTTTGTAGCATTTGTCAGCTATTATAATTCTCCAAGTTAGGACTCCCTACAAACTAGTGTTCGTTAAACAGCCAGTCAATAAAACAAATTGTATTTTCATTATTTATAACGTCTACTATTATGAATATGGCTGTGTACTTAGATATAGATTTCTATTAGACTAGTTCTTCTAGCATCTAGCAAAGAAAATTTTAGTCAGATTGGCTTAATTATTGATGAGTGGCTTGTGGCATCATGCGGTCGGTAGATTTTGCCAGTGTCAAATATTGTCTTTCAAGTTATTTAAATTACAAAATTTTAAAAATTTTAAAAAACACATTTCGGAGAGGGTCCATATAGTGTTAGTAACAATCATCTTATAAGCTATGTTAGTACACAAATTGATTAAAAGTAATTTTACTGTCTTTGACGAGCTGGACGCGAGTGCAGTGCTGCATTATAGCACTGTATAAGTCCAGTCTCCCCGCGACGGTCTTCAGGAGGCAGTTGGTGCTGCCACGCACACGCCGCACCAGGCGTGCATTTAAATAAACAATATTTCCTTTGTGATAATGATATTGCCCCAATCACATTGAGAATCAGAATTGCGTCAGTAAAGAAAATTTTAAAAGTGATGTTGCACTGTTTTGTTTCATTTACTCACCCATGCTTGAAAACTTAACGGTTAATAATTCACCATTATTTAAAAACGCTAAATTAATTTAGAAAACGGCTCGGTGGCCGAGTGGTAAGCGCTCGACCCGATAGCCGGAAGTCCCGGGTTCAATTCCCAGGTCGGGCAAAGTGTGTTGCGGATTTTCGATGCTGGCCCGGGATTGTGATCATCATCATCATCATCATCAACTCATTTTATGTCACTGCTGGGGCACGAGCCATCCCTATGAATGGATAGGGAGAATGAGCCATAAACCACCACGCGGCCCAGTGCGGATTGGTGGTTGTTAACGACTGCTAATGCAGCCGGGACCAATGGCTTAACGTGCCTTCCGAAGCACGTCGAGATAATACATTTTTGGTCACCCATGCGATGACCAGCCTTTGCGAACAGCACTCGCAGACCAGGCGCGTTAACCACTGCGTCATCGAGCTCCTCATCGGATTGTAATTACCAAACCGCACCGAGTGGTGATTAAGCCATTACCCATCTATTGTTGTCATGAGACTTGTTTTTAATGACGAAGGCCTATTTACTTTTCTTTTAGAAAATAACACAAAAGCGCAGACTCGCGTGACTCTTCACTTTACCGTCAAGAAGTCCGAATAATTATTTAAAAAATAATGAATATTAAAGTATACCTATGACATCTGTAGTAGTAAACTTTACTAAGCTATAAAAAACCAACTGTAAGTACTTTCACATTGAAAAGCAACACGATCACGCTCTACCGCGCTAGTTTGACGGTTTCGCATAATGAATCTCATAAAATAAGAGTTTTATAACGCGTAGTCGCGTCCTCCGTAAATTATGCAGCATTTGTATGGAAATACGCACGTCACGCCCCTGCCTCCTTAAAAATACATCCAGTATTGTGCTCACCGTCCTCTTGTGCGAGGATTGTGCCTAGTGAATTAGAAATGCTCTGAAATATCTACAGGTAACCTTAGAAAGGGATATCTATGTATATTATTCTATGCCCTTTTTATTGTAAAGGAAAGAGTCAAAAGAAAAAAGTTTACACAATGTTGTACTTCACCATTATCTTCATTATTTTTCATTTTTAAAAGATTAAGATCCTCAGTTGACTTAAAAATGCTCAAAACCACTTACCTTGCCTTATGCCAGTCTATAACAACCTACTGTATCACATCATGGGGTGGTACGTTTAAAAATTATATGTTGGGCATCGAGAGGGCGCAAAGAGCTGTGCTAAAAGTGATGACGCATAAGCCCTATCGATATCCAACCTTACAGCTATATTCCGAATTAGAAGTACTCACGGTGAGGCAATTATTTGTATTGAACACTATCCTCTATACCCATTCTAACACTACTTACAACCCTAATTTACTTGAGAACACCAGAAGGAAAGACAAAGTTTTCAAAAATAGGAAAATGTTTTCACCATTCGCACAACATTACCAAATATTTCTTGGTAAATTTTTATATAATAAGTTAAACCGTATCCTTAATATATATCCTATGACTCGGTTTAAATGTAAACAATTAGTCTCGAAATTTTTACGTTTGAAAACCTATGAGGAGGTAGAAGATCTGCTTCAGACGCTAAAATAAGACGCAAAAAAGTATTAGCGCAAACGACTTTTGATTGTCATCTACACAAACACACACGCACGCATGCACGCACCCACGCACCCACACACGCACACACACACACACACACACACACACACACACCCCCCCTTCCTCACACACACACACATACACACCCCCACAAACACACTCACACACACCTACGAAATAGCTTTTAAGATCACAAGCCAAGTCCAAAGTGGGGGGCCAGAACTTTGTAACCCAGGGTATCCTAGCGCAAGTTCTGCTCTCTCACAATGTCTACATACTACTACGCTAAAATTGTAAACTTGCTGTACTATGTGTGACTATTGTGACAGAGAAATAAATTGCTTTTATTATTATTATTATTATTATTATCATCATCAGCTCGCTCGATCGAGTATGGAGTATTGTTCCCATCTATGGGACGGCTCCGCTAAATACCTCCTCGATGCACTTGACAGACTGCAAAGGCGAGCGGTACGCATTATTGGAGATGCTGAGGTTACAGCTTCTCTAGAGGACCTCCAGCTGCGAAGAGACATTGCTTCTCTCAGTGTCTTCTACCGGAATTACTACGGTGAGTGTTCTGAAGAACTTTTTCATCTAATCCCGCCTTCTCCTTTCCTCTCCCGGACTACACGTGCTGGTCTTAGGAACCACCATCATACTGTACAGACAATCAGTACTCGCACCAAAATATTTGGCAAGTCGCTCCTCTGTAAGACCATTCGGCTTTGGAATTCTTTGCCGGCGCATGTGTTTCCCAGCTCCTATAGTCCCGGGTCTTTTAAGCGGGGCGTGAAACGGCATTTATGCAGGCCGTCATGAATGGGTGCGCTTGTTAACGTGCGTGTTCCACGGTGAGGAGCGCTCTCATTATTTTGGACTGCATCGGCTGCTTACCATCAGGCAGGATGTGGTCACTATGACGTGTCAATATAAAAAAAAAGCTCATTTTTTTGTCCTCATTGCTGGGGCACGAGCCTCCCCTATGGATAGGGAGATAGGGCTGTAAACAACCACGCGGGCCCAATGCGGATTAAATGAATTCTTTATTAAATAAACATTTTATACAGTACATGTGTGAACTGATCCTAAATAAGGTTTTACCCCGTGTTATGAGATACAAGTTCCTTCTTAAAATACATAATGACATAATATAGTAGTGCTAGTACAATGGACGTGAGATTTGTATATTTTTTTTTATAACAACATTAAAATAAAGAAGTTATAACTAAGTTGTATGTATATATAACTGATTGGTGGTTTATTTATCATCTCGATACAAAAAAATATCATCTCGAACTCCTCCGTGCTTCGGGAGGCACGTAAAGCCGTTGGTCCCGGCTGCATTAGCAGCCGTTAGAAACCACCAATCCGCGTGGTGGTTTATGGTCTCAGCTGAGTGGGGACATAAATTGAGCTGGTGATAATGTTTTCTCGGCTGTCAAATAATTAACTGTGATGACATCTACTCGGTGCACGTAACGTTACTAAGTTGTGGAATTAGTATGATAGTGGACACAAATATCTTCTAGCTCTAGCTTCGCGTCGCTATATCGCCCCTATAGCTTGGTAGACAAAGGGCTTTACTCTCGTAGCTGGCTCGCTATGACGTTCACTCGCGATTTTATTGCTTTTTCATGTAGATAATATCGTTCTGGTGCGTATCAACATTGTTTTATGCGGCATTGTTTGTAGGGTAACCCCGGTTGCAGTGTGCAATCGAATTAGATATTTTTTTTCGCACAAATCGCATTCCTGTATTTTTTTCCGATTATTGGGAGCTGCTGAAAGATAGGCTGTTTATGATTCACAATATTTTTTAATAGATAATTAATAACAGTTATTTATTACACATACATAATATCTGATGCCTATTTAGTATAAAACAATAACAAGCAAAACAATAACAAGCATTTTTAACAAACAAAATACGCTCACAAAAATAGACACAATGAAAAGTTTACAAAATTACAAAACGTTTTCATACTTTCATCACAATCTGTGGATAGGTACCTACCGCTCGTTTTGACAACAATCATACATCGCAATCACTAGTGCAAATATTTGTTGTACCCCTACTATGAGTACACATTTGATTTTGGCTCGCGTGTTTTAAATAGAAAAAACATACTACTGACCATCAAAGGTCGCTATCATCATCATCATCATCAGCTTATTTTATGTCGCCACTACTGGGGCACGAGTCTTCCCTATGGATGGATAGGGAGAACGGGCCATAAACCACCACGCGGCCCAGTGCGGATTGGTGGTTGTTAACGACTGCTATTGCAGCCGGGACCAACGGCTTTACGTGCCTTCCGAAGCACGAAGGAGCTCGAGATGATAAATTTTTGGTCACCCATCCAATGACCGGTCTTTGCGAAAATTGCTTAACCTCAGCACTCGCAGACCGGGCGCGTTAACCACTGCGCCATCGAGCTCCTAAAGGTCGCTATAATTAGCAGTAAACCAATATTTTCTCAGTAAGGTGATAGTGAGATATCTTCACATCACGTTACAGGCTTTTCCTATTATTCAATATTTACTCCATAAAATCAGAATGAAAAAATTGCACTAAAAAGTAAAAAATAATTGCGTAGTTAAGTTTGTTCAATATACTTGCAATTAACCTTTATCAAACTCAATCTTATATTCTTAAAAACTATGCGACTGCCATATACTTAACTTCACATTAACAGAACACATATTATGACAAACAAGCAAATACCAAATATTTACTTGCAATCCACCTCAAGAAACAAATAAAAAAATATATTTTTAAACTGCTTACAAATAATCATTTTATTAGGAAAATATATAACTAGGTACAACTATTGTTATTTTTGGAGTCGGTGCCAGCCAAGGTAACTTTAACATAAACATTTAACGACATACCATATATAATCATAATAGTACATAAATGCATGAAATTTTAACTACAAATGCGGACTGGCACCGGCTCCAAAAACTTCGTTGGCTGGCACCGGCTCCAAAAGGGTAGTAATAGAGTCAAGGGTAGTAGTAGTCCAAAGGGTCGTAGTAGGGTTATCGTGATAGGACAAACACATTGGCAAATGTTGCTGCTGCGTCACGCAGGTCACTCCATTCCGTCACGCAGAGAAAGCTTTAGAATTTACAGTTATATTTCGATTAATTGTTTATTTATTTTTTTACTGAACCTGTAAGTGTGCATATATATGGCCCGCCTAATGGAAATTGAACCCACGCCACACGCTTCCAACACCAAGGAAATCACGTGCGTGGCCGACCCCCAAACTTTAGCTCTAATATTTACTATGCCCTGTAATCTATGGATCGGACTTCTTGGCGGAAAAGTGAAGAGTCATGTCTGTGGTTTTGTTTTATTTTCGAAATTTTGTGTTATATCGAATATTAATGTAAAATAATGGTGAATTATTAACCGTTAAGTGTTCGTGAGTGTGCATGAGTGTTGGCAAATGAAACAAAACAGTGCAACGTCACTTTTCAAATTCTCTCAAGAAGTCCGCCCGAGGACTTAGTAAAGCCCCACATCTTTACTAAGATACCCGAGGGGTTGGGGGTATATCATTTCTCACTTCTCATTTCTATTATCATCATCATACAGGAAAGAAATATTGTTTATTTATGTATTACTTGTAAGAAAAATTACTTTGACACTGGCTAAATGTGCTAATCGCACAAAGCCATAAACAAAAGAGAAAAAAAACTATGGATCTAGTAAGAAAGATCCTTCAAACTGGAAAACCACTGAGCAAGTAATCACTACGTTATAAAACAACAATGAAAAACAATTCTGCTTGGCCGTTCAATTAACTTTATTAGGTCGCCTTTTTTTTTTGTTGATGACTTCGTGCGGTTTGCACATTCAGCCAGTGTTAAAGTAATGTTCTTACAAGTTATAAAACGATATTTCCTTTTCTAATATATGATAATGATGAATGATAATAAAAATGACAAATGAGAAATGAAATATCCCGCAACCCCTTGGGGATCTCAGTAAAATTTCGGTGGGATTCTGTGCCAACGAGCTTTAAAGGCGCTAACAACTGTGAAGTGCGCTCACTTAGGTATGCAATTGAACAAAAATGTGTAGATCATAGAATAAAAAGTTGTATATATTGTTTTAGTCATCTATACTATAATGTGTCACTTACAAAGATCGGAAGAGAGAAGAATTTCGATGAACTGAACATAAAATAGAACGAATATCGTTCAGAGCCTCTGGTTCATAAGCGCCGCCTTGTTTATATCTTATTTACCATTACCAGGCTTTATTTTATTATTTCGATGTGTAACCTTACCAGAAACAATTTCGAACCACGTTGATTTCGATTTAGGCGAAAAACTACTTTAATACTACCATGATAAACGTTATTTTGTGTTGTTCGCAGGTACATCAATTTTAGGTGAGATCGTCATTCATGCTGGGCTAACCTTATATTCTCGAAGAATGGTTGGTAAATTTTCAATACTTCACTTTATTAGGGGCGAAACGGTAGAGGGTGGGTGGGACGGGACGACCTTTATTAGATTTTCTAGAAACGTAAGTAAAGTGAATCGCTTGGCCTGCCAGCGACACCTTCATTTTGAAAATCGCTATAAATATGAATACACATTCATTTATTGGTCGGACATGAATTTTGGTTTAGGGCAACAGAAAATAATTCAAAATAACAAACATATTACAACAATTTATTAGATTTTTTTTTTTGAGGCAGTTTGCTGGGGTGGTTGGGTGGTTTGATGTATGCTCAAGTGTGCGATGTTGAGCTATATGCGTCTGCCGTCAAGTCCTATCACGCACGTCCTCGTCGCCGCTTGTCCTGTCGACCACCTGTACAGGCAGGCGGCGAACCCACCCTGCGGTGGGTCGTCCACCCTGGGCAATGCTGTGGTCATAGTGCAAGCATCGCATAATTACTAATCTACCTTGCAACCTCAGTAGCGAAGAGTGAAGGGCTAACCCGCCAGTGATATCCTGCACGGCGGGCCAATACCCTACCCTTCTTCCCATGATCCTATCCACATAATTTCACTCCTTACCGCATTCCTTATTTCCTACCCCTGTCCTGGAGGGATGACAACCTCGACTCCAAAATTGTCAACATACTCTTAATTATGGCACATTTTTAAATACTAAGTTACCCCAGGAGGGTACCGGCGGAGCCGGAGAACCCCTCCCTGGGCCTTCGGGCTCAGGCTGCCCCTTGTATCTGGGGGGGGCAAAAGATTTGCCACAATTTAGTGCCGCTATGCGCGGCGAAACTAAGGTCCCGCAAGGGACGAAGGCGTGCCGCGCCCTTAAGGGCGCAGGCGCGTTAAAGGCGGGGACTACCCCGAAGCAAAGTGGAGACGGACACCTTCGGGGACCGAATCTGCCTAGCGGACGGGGTAGAAACCGTAGAGGGAAGGGCGTGGCGCCCGGTGTACCGGCACGGCATCCTCTGCAGTCGGCCTCCATGCCAGGGTCAGGTGGGATTGGGAACCTTAGGGGGCCAAACCCGTCGACCTTTGTGCGAGGGGACCAAGCAGGCGGAAGGTCGTTGCATGGTGGGGGGGCTACAGCACCAGCTCAGCAATCCCCTATGGAGGACCGTGGAAAGGTGGGACTACGGGAGCGGGGTCCTGATGGGATCCATCCCGTCGTCACCGCCGGACCATCGGGGCTGCAGGTACTGGGTCCTGATGGGATCCTACCTGTTGGTCCTCGGTCTGATGTAGAGAAGGTGAGCGAGGGCAAGGCGCCAGGTCACAGATCGGGCCACCGCAGGCGTAGGGCGAAGCTGATTAAGCAGCAAGCTGTGGTGGAACGCTCTAAGCGGCAGAGGGAGATCAGCAATGAGAGCCAGGCGGCGCTCGATGCTAAACGCGTTAAGACTCACGGGTCTTACGCGGGAGCAGTGAGTGCCTTTAAGATGGCCATCATTGCTGATGACTACCCGGCAACCATGCTAGGGGAGAGTCACTATGTGGCCATCCAAGGAACCATTTGGGACCTGCTGGAGGACACACCTGACCCTCTCCCAATAGTAAATATGGGAGGCATTTCGTCGGGAGCTATCCTCTTCACATGTGAAGGGAGTGGCTCGGCGAAATGGCTTCAAGCACAGGACGGCCTAACCGTTGAAGGCGTGTTGCTCAGGGTGGTTGATGCCAAGGACCTTCCAAAGCCAGTAAAGATGGCATGGAAGTCCCGAAATATCAGCCGCCTTGACACGGGAAGAGTCTTGAGAATGATGCAGAGGTGTCATCCCGGTTTGAAGACCTCGGGCTGGAAGATCGTCGACACTAAGGTCGAGGGTCTGACAGTACGGAGGGTCATACTGATGGATGGTGCCTCTGCAGCATTCATCAAGGCGGAGGGCTATTGCCTCAACACGGGCGTCGACAGGAGCGTTTTTAAGCTTCTAGAGGAGAAGCTTACGGGCGAGCCTGTCGATGCCCAAGGCGATAGTGAAGGAGTGAGCGTGGCGGGAGTGACTGAGGGTGAGTGCTCCCAAAGCGCATTTGTGGCAAAGGTGCAGCCAGGACTGGGTGCTCCAGTCGCTGCTGTTGAGGATGTTGGAGAGGAGATGACACCAATTGAATGTGGTGGGATCTCCTCCCCAAGATCTGAAGACGTTGTGGGGGAGCTCACCCTAGATGAGCTGCTTCTGGGAGGGTCCTCCCCGTTGCGCGCGCAGGCGACAACGGATGGGGAACCTAGCTCGGAAGATGGCCACTGAGAAGATGGAAATGGCGGGACTAAGGTGTGTACAGATCAATTTGCACCACTGCAAGGCCGCAACTGCCCTTCTGGCACGCGAGCTTAAAATGAACAAGTTCGACATTGTCCTAATTCAGGAACCCTACTTTTATGGGGGAATGATAAAGGGCTTAGGTGGAGCTCCTGGTACTCTTTTTCATAATTGTTCCACTAATGACATGAGGACTTGCATTTACGTCAGAAATGACATACATGCAATGCCTTTAATCAAGTTCTGTTGCAGGGATCTGACAGTTGTCAAGATTCACATAGGGGAGGGGGGGACTTAGCGAATGGTAATCTTATCGTCTGCTTATCTCCCTTACGAAAAGGCAGACCCGGTATCACCACAGATACGGGAACTGGTAAACTACGGCAGCCGAGTAAACGTAGATGTCATCATCGGCTGCGACGCGAATGCTCATCATGTCGTCTGGGGCAGCTCAGACACCAATGAAAGGGGGGAGAAACTTCTGGAATATCTGGTAAGTTCACCCATGCAATTACTTAATAAAGGTAGCAAGCCTACTTTCTTCAACGCCCGTAGGGCACAGGTGATCGACGTAACCATTGCTAACAATAGAGCGGTAAGGAACATCACAAACTGGCATGTGTCGGACGAGGTCTCCCTTTCCGATCATAACTATATATGCTTTAGGTACAGACTAGGTGAAACCATAGAGACTGTGCGTAGGAGGAACCCCAGGAACACTAACTGGGAGGGCTTCAAAAAGGACCTCAGAATGGAGCTGGTAGGTCCTAGCTGTAAACTAAACTCAGCCTTGGACATAGAGTTTGAAGCTGACAGAATTACAGAAGCACTGATGACGGCTTGGCAAAATAACTGCCCAGAGACGAAATCAGCGACAAGGAGGGTACCATGGTGGAACCCGGAACTGGCTCGAATTAGAAGAGCTACACGACAGGCGTTCAACGAAGCGAAAGCGAGGAACGACTTTAGTGACTACAAGGAGGCCTTAACGCGGTACAGTAGTGCGGTTCGTAAGGCAAAGAGATCTGCCTGGAGGAAACATTGCGACCAGATACAATCTTTTCCGGAAGCAATGAGACTTACCAAGGCTATCTCTACAACAAAGGCGACTCCATTAACCACGTTAAGGAAGGAAGATGGAGTACGTACAGAAACAGGGGGTGAGACGTTGAAGGTTATGTTCGACACCCATTTCCCTGGATCAGAGGTCATCCAAGACGATCATGATCCAATCAGCTGGAGGGAACAGCAGGGAAGAACCTCCAAATATGACTGGATAGTAGCGAAAAAGGTAGTAGATGAACGTAAAGTTAAATGGGCGCTGGGGAGTTTTCAACCGTTTAAGGCGCCAGGGCCTGACAACATTTATCCCATTCTACTACAACAGGGCGCCTCCATCCTGGAACCTCATCTCTGCAGGCTGTATAAAGCATGCATAGCTTTTGGACACATTCCCAGAACATGGAGGCGTGTTAAGGTAATCTTCATACCCAAAACGGGAAAACCAGATTACGAAGAACCCAAAGCCTTTAGGCCTATAAGTCTACAATCTTTTCTCCTGAAGACCCTGGAGAAGATGATAGACAAATATATCAGAGCGGGACCACTGAAAAGATTCCCACTCCATGGACTTCAATGTGCATATCAAGCAGGGAAGTCAACAGAAACTGCTCTTCATCATGTGGTGAGTCGAGCGGAATTTGCGCTGGAAAACAAAGAGATTTGCGTCTGCACATTCGTAGATATTGAAGGTGCATTTGATCGCACTACCTTTGAATCCATCAAGGTTGCAGCCAAAAACCATGGTGTGCCACGACCGATCTGTAATCTGATCGAATGCATGTTAAAGGGTAGAATTATCAACTCTGAACTGCTAGGTGACAGTCTACTTGCACGAACAACCAGAGGATGCCCCCAAGGAGGAGTACTCTCGCCTCTTTTGTGGAGCCTTGTGGTTGATTCAATCGTAGTAAGGCTGAATAAAGGACCATTCTACACGGTTGGTTATGCGGATGATCTGGTCATCACAGTTAGTGGGAAATTTCCCTCTACGGTATCGGGGTTAATGCAACGTGCCCTGGGTTTGCTGGAGGAATGGTGCAATGCCCATCACCTCTCTGTAAACCCGGGGAAAACAACAGCCATCCCCTTTACAAGAATGAGAAACACGACTGGGTAACCTAACACTCTATGGTACCCAGCTCTCCTGGTCCAAAGAAGTGAAATATCTAGGCGTAACGCTGGATAGGGAACTTACTTGGAAACAGCATGTGGACACAACCGTAGCCAAGGCTTACAGAGTTTTTGGCATGTGTCGGTCTACATATGGCAAGATGTGGGGACTCAACCCCAAAATCATTAGGTGGATCTACATGACGATGGTGAGACCGATCCTCACATATGGCAGCATCGTCTGGTGGCCCAGAACCAGGCTGAAAATCTGTAAGAATGCTCTTAGCAAACTTCAGAGAACAGCTTGTTTGGCGGTCACTGGTGCCTTTAGAACCACTCCAACGGCAGCGCTGGAGGTCCTCACAGACCTTCCACCCCTGCACATCGTAATAGAAACAGAGGCAAAGAAAGCGTTACATAGACTAAAGGTGGCCGGACTGTGGGACGCATCTAAACCTCTGACCAGACACACTAAATGGGAAACAAGTGACATTCCTGACAGGATCATGGAAATGGGGTGCGATAAAATATCCCCCATATTCATGTTCGAAAAGAAATTTAAAGTTTATGTTCCAACCAGGGACGAATGGAAACGAGGGCCACCGTCTCCGGATGAAGACAGCCTAATCTGGTATACCGACGGATCAAAAATGAAGTCGGGTACAGGGGCAGGCGTCTATAACAACGACTTCAAGCATAGGCAAAGCATGGGAAAATTTGCCACTGTTTACCAAGCCGAAACTTTCGCAATTCTCCTATGTGCAAAGCAGAATATAGAGTTAGCTATGAAAAAGCGCAATATATTCATCCTGAGTGACAGCCAAGCAGCGCTCAAATCGCTCATATCGCCCCGAATCAACTCTGGCCTTGTTCTAGAAACCACCAAAGCTCTAAACAAGCTAGGTGGACATAACAAGGTGCGATTGATCTGGGTCCCAGGCCATATGGGAATCCACGGCAACGAGATGGCGGATGCACTTGCCAGGGAGGGCTCAGAGACCCAGCTTATTGGTCCTGAGCCGTTCGTGGCACTTGCACCAAGTACCATCAACAAGGCCTTAAAAGATTACATCAAAAACAGGCACGGCATCGAATGGAAAGAGCAGCCGGGTATGAAACACTCCAAATCCTTCCTAGGCGAAAACGCCTTAGGACGGAGTAAGTTCATATGCGGAGGCAGTAGAAGGCAGGCCCGACTAACTATCGGTGCCTTGACAGGGCACTATGCCACAAAACAAATGCTCCACAGAATGCACCTATCAACAAATAACTTGTGTAGGGCATGTGGAGAGGAAACGGAGTCAATGCAGCACCTACTGTGTGACTGCGACTCTCTGGCTAGGAAAAGAATGGGACTCCTGGGGTCGGCTTGTCCGAGACCGGAGGACTTCAGGCTCTTCGCTCTTAAGGACGTGGCCAAACTTATGGCATCTATCTTTACAGAGGAAGAAGAGTGAAAGGACGGGGTTGCACAAAAGATCCCGATGGGTCGAAGTGCTACTGCAAGAGGGAAACCTCGGCAGGCCCCACTAAGATAAGATAAGATAAGAGGCAGTTTGCTGATTGCCTCATGCGGCATTTTTAACTTCTCTGGACTTTTTGGGGGCAGCGAGAAACTTAAGGGGTTCCAAGACGTGTGATCGATACACCGTCAAAGGTTTTCTAGAGGGAAAGGCATCACGCGCTAGTGCGTGTCCCCGTACCCATCTAGATTCTCCGAGGCGTTGAATATAGATCGGAATCGTCGATAAAAGATCGGAATTGATCGAGTTTTCTTAAATGTGTTAGATAGTAGGTACTACCTACCTAGTTACCTAGTGTCAGAATGTACAGACTCCTGCACATCAGACAGACTATCCAAAACTGTCAAATTACAGTTCTAAGAATAATTTATTTAGTAAGTAAAAATAACAAACTTTTTTCAATTTATTCATTCGTTATTTATTTTTTAGGGTTCCGTAGCCAAATGGCAAAAGACGGAACCCTTATGGATTCGTCATGTCTGTCTGTCTGTCTGTCTGTCCGTCCGTATGTCACAGCCACTTTTTTCCGAAACTATAAGAACTATACTGTTGAAACTTGGTAAGTAGATGTATTCTGTGAACCGCATTAGGATTTTCATACAAAAATAGAAAAGAAAAACAAATAAATAAATTTTGGGGGTTCCCCATACTTAGAACTGACCTACCTAGATTTTTTTTTCATCAAACCCATACGTGTGGGGTATCTATGGATAGGTCTTCAAAAATGATATTGAGGTTTCTAATATAATTTTTTTCTAAACTGAATAGTTTACGCGACAGACACTTCCAAAATGATAAAATGTGTGTAACTTCTAAAATAAGAGAATGATAAAACTAAAAAAAATATATGATGTACATTACCATGCAAACTTCCACCGAAAACTGGTTTGACCGAGATCTAGTAAGTAGTTTTTTTTAATACGTCATAAAGTACGGAACCCTTCGTGCGCGAGTCCGACTCGCACTTGGCCGGTTTTTTTTCTTGGATCACCAACAGTCTATACTCTATAGGTAGGTACTCTATTTTATATTATTATTAGAGTGTATGATATATGCCATGTGATTGTGTAGATGTAGGTGTATGTGCTTAATTATTACTCATAGCTTACTGATTAATTAATTATGTTCAATTCTAAAAACTTCCAACAATAAGTTTTTTAGTTAAACAACGCCATCTATCAATAGAAGAAAGAACTATATGTAAATGTTATGAATACGTTGCTCGAGCAACCGTCTGCCGCGTTAGCACCTCGAATGCTATGCGGCAGCAGTAAGTTTGTGTTTCATCATTATTTTAGTAGATGGCGTTGCACTGTATAAAGTATAGTTTATTTTATGGTGTTTCTACACTAGTGCGCTGCGCTACTATCATTTATATATATTATTTAAATTCAAATTATGCTGAACTTCTATTTCTCTTGATGTATACTGATATACTAGTAGATAAAGATAGCATCTTCATGAAATGTTGCTCTTGTATCTTCTTTGTGTGCCTTGTGTTTTTTCGTCTGTAAATGAATAACCAATACTGACTGGCTCACGTGGCGATTCAGTAGATTCGTAAAAATACATTGATGTCGACATAATAGTAAAAATAATAAATACATATTATACAAATTAGTGTAAGTTTAACAAAGTGTGTCAAATAAATAAATAAAAATGTTTTTTTTTCTATTAGGAAGAACTTCGTAGGAACTCTGTGAAGAATCCCACATTTACTGTTACTTTATAAGATAAGATAATACGATCCAATACTGTAAATTATCAATTATACTTTTCATTACTTCTTATCATCAAAATTATACGAAAATAAAAATTATGTAGATAAGGTTGTATGAGTTGTATCCCTCAGTCTTTTTTCAATAGACGAAGAAAACAAAAAAAACTTTTCGTGGCAGTCGGGAATTCAGCATTTTTAACTATATTGTTTTATTTTATGTGAAAGATGAGAATATCTTAAATTTCGCTAAACATTAACTAACACAATGGCAGTCGTCATAGAAACTACTCTTGGTGATATCACAGTCGATTTGTATTTGGACCAGCGCCCTGTGACATGTCTCAATTTCTTAAAATTGTGCAAGATGAAATACTACAATTTCAATCTCTTTCACACAATAAGAAATGGCTTCATTGCCCAAACAGGTGACCCTACAGGAGAAGGATCGGGAGGACAATCTGTTTTTGGATTACTGGAAGGGCCGGAAAAGCGTTTCTTTTCTGGCGAAAGGATGCCAAAGATTCGCCACACAAACGCTGGTCTGATATCAATGGTATGTAGTGAAGATATGATGGTAGGGTCCCAATTTTTCTTCACGCTGGGTCCTGATTTGGATTCTCTAGATGGTGTTCACTGTGTAATAGGAGAAGTGACAGAGGGTCATGAAATTCTTCGCAAATTGAATGAAGCTATTTGTGACGAATCCCACAGACCTTATCAAGATATAAGAATTACCCACACTGTAATATTAGAAGATCCATTCAATGATCCTTCAGGTTTCCGTGCCCCGTCACGGTCTCCTTCTCCAAGTGCGGATAGGTTAAGAGGTGGGCGCATTGCACCTGATGAGGAGATAGATGAGACGCAGGGCAAAACTATACAAGAAATCCAAGAAATTATTGAAGAGAAAGCGGCTAAAGCCAGAGCTACTATTCTTGAAATTGTTGGTGATT
Organism: Eudonia mercurella; assembly: GCA_963082485.1. NCBI lineage: Eukaryota > Metazoa > Arthropoda > Insecta > Lepidoptera > Crambidae > Eudonia > Eudonia mercurella. Next base: position 6,457,066 of record OY720038.1, read on the forward strand.
TGCCCGATGCTGACATAGCTCCCCCGGAAAATGTGCTATTTGTATGTAAGCTTAACCCTGTAACTACTGATGAAGATTTAGAAATTATCTTTAGCCGTTTTGGCAAAATTGTTAGTTGTGAAGTCATAAGAGACAAAAAGTCAGGCGATTCATTACAATATGCTTTTATTGAATTTACTGACAAAAAGTCATGTGAAGATGCCTACTTTAAAATGGATAATGTTTTAATTGATGACAGACGTATTCATGTAGATTTCTCACAATCTGTGTCTAAAATGCGATGGCTGGGCAAAGGCAGAGGAGTGCAACATTTTGATGATGATGGCAACATTAAGGATAATTACCGTCATAATAAAACTATGCAATCACACAATCTGGATAGGGACCGCAATCAAAACCACCACCATAAGAAGGATAATCCTCGGAACAGTAGACATGAAAATGACAAACATAAAGAACGGGAAGAGAACCGTGATGGAAGAAAAAGATATGAAAATGATAAGCAACATAGAGCTAGAAGTAACAGTGCAGAAAACCATGAAAGATTTAAAAAAAATGAAAATGAGAAGAAACTTAAAGGAGAAAACCAAAGTAAAGACAGTTCTGAAAGACAAAAAAAGAAAGAAAATGAAAGGCATCATGATAAGCAAAAAAGAAATGAAAATGAGAAGCTTCTGAGAGCTAGAAGCAGAAGTTTAGAAAAACATGATGGGCAAAGAAGAAACAACAGTGTGAAGCATGTTAGGGCCGCAAACAATAGTGATGAAAATTACGATAAAAATAAAAAATATGAAACTGAGAAGCAACATAGAGATAGAAGCAGAAGTGTAGAAATTAATGATAAACGAAAAAGATATGACAACCAGAAACAATTAAGAGCCAGAAGCAAAAGTAATGAAAATCATGAAAGACAGAAAAGATATGAAACTGAGAAAAAATCCAAAGATAATCAGCACAGACAATACAAAAATGAAAATGAAGGGCATATAAGAGCTAGAAGCAGAAGTATAGAAATTAATGACAAACAAAAAAGGTATGGCAACCAGAAGCAATTTAGAGCCAGAAGCAGGAGTGCTGATGATAAAAGTAGAGATAATCACCATAAACAATACAGAAATGAAAAGGAAGAGCATGTTAGAGCTAGAAGCAGAAGTGTTGAAAAACATAATAGACAGAAAATAACTGAAAATGAAAACCATGATAGGCAGAAAAGATATAAATCTGAGAAGCAATATAGAGCCCGAAGCAGAAGTATGGAAAACCATGACAGACGAAAAATTAATGAAAGTGAGAAGCATATTAGAGGTAGAAGCAAAAGTGTAGAGAACTTTAATGCACAGAATATATATGAAAATGAGAAGCAACACAGAGCTAGAAGCATCAGTAAGGACAGAAGAGTTGACAGTATGAAAATAAAATCTATAGAAAAGTCATCTAAATCTCAAAAAGATAATGTTAGTACTTCTAGACAATTCAATAGGTCTGATGGCAATAAGCAAAGTAAGTCTGAGAAGCATGAAAATGATAGACATGGATATGATGAAAGAGACAGATATGAAGGAATTGACAAAAATGATAAAAGTCACAATAGTAAAAATAATACCACAATACATCATAGATCTACTAGCAAAGGAGAATTGAAAAAGGAAAAGCGACATTTAAAACATGTAGAGCCACAAAAAAGTCATAAAAGATTGAAGAAAGCAGATAATGAATATGTGGAACTTCAAACTCCATCGCCTACAGATCAGAAAAACCTTAAAAACACAAGAAACAAAAAACATCTTGATAAAAATAAAAAGAATATTAAAACATCAAAGAACAACAAAAAGAAGCGGAAACCTTCAACCTCTTCATCAGATTCTGATTCTTCGGAGTCCAGTTCATCAAGTAGTACTAGTTCTTCTAGTGGTTCTGATAGAAAGAAAAAAAGGCTTAAGAAAAGGAGAAAATATTCATCATCAAGTAGTAGTGAATCTAGTGACAGTTCTTCTAGTTCTAGTAGTTCAGACTCTAGCAGTTCAACTAGCTCTAGTACTGACAGTGAAAGAAATAGAAAAAAGTCAAAGAAAGGTAAAAAGAAAGTTGTCAAGATGACCAAAAACAAAGCATAGTAATAAGTTAAAGAGTTATTTCGTAAGGGTATCCATACAAATTTCATCTTATTCTTTTGAACTGATAATCCAATTTTTTTTTTAATTTTCCCATTGCTGGGGCACGAGGCTTCCCTATAGATGGAAAGGGAAAACAGGCCATAAACCACCAGGCTGGACCAGTGCAGGTTTGTGATTGTTAACAACTACTAATGCAGCTAGGACCAACAGCTTTATGCACATTTTTAAGCACAGAGGAGCTTGAAATGATACATTTCAAGCTCCTCTGTGCTTAAAAAAATAAATAAATAAATTATTGGTCACCCGTGCAATGACCAGCCCTTGCTAAAGTCGCCTTAACAATTGCAGACCGGGTGCATTAACCACTGCACCATTGAGCTCCTCAAGTTTGTATGGTTACCGAAATGTGACATAACTCTAAGTTAATTGTTATAACCATATTCCATAATGTTTGCTTCCATTCTTCAACCATTTTGTATTTTATAAAATTATGAAGTAATTATAAAGCTAAAGATAATATCTATTTTACTTAATTATGGCATTTGAGACGTATACAGTAATGACATTGTATTCTTACACTCATATTTATAAACAACCAATTACTTAGCTATTACTTTGTTGTTAGAAATGTCACTAAAATCTAATTTCATTTTATATACAAGTAACGTTTAAATTAGAAAAGAAGTTTTCTAATTCAATTAAATAAAAGTATTATTGTGATTATCAAATTCATCAATTTTATATTATTTATACAAACTGTCACACGGAATATAACCTCAATTCTAGCTTGTCACAAGCTTGTCACTATGAATTCTTTGAGAAACCTAACTAGATTGCTTGAGTAAAGATATTGGTGACTATCGCTTGGCTAAGAATTCTAGCTTTTGGTGTTTCTAACTTCATCAGTTTACTAATGAATATGAAATTTTACTTAAGCAATTGCTTTGCTTCAGTATGAGCTTTTACTCGTTTATAAATACGGGGGTTAATATTCTTAAATTTCTTTTCTCAACCCAAACTTTATCTTTCTTTTTTGTATACAATTTCCAGTTTCTGTTTAATTAAGTAGATTGTTTTATTAGGTAATTCTATGATGTATCACAACAGAAAAATGAATGTAAAATTAAATTGATTGTTAATTATTAATAATAAATTAATTATACACTTGTCACAAATAGTCAAAGACATTTAACTACTTACTATAGACAGGACATAGAGATCGACACTGTAATCCACTACTTATTACCAAGTGGTAACAAGTCGCTCAGTTTGATGTGATACGACCTCTAATGCAGTCGTGTTTGTGCGCGAATAGATTTGACAAAATCTACAGAAAATATGCCAAATTGCGTGTTGCGATATTGCAAATCTCGATATGGTAAAACGGCTGAACGTGATTACAGTTTATTTTCGTAAGTATTTTGTATATTTACCCAATAATCAGCCTAAATAATAATTTCTAATAAAGTATTCTAGAACATTTGCCTATACTCTATACCGCCCTCTGGTGGTAAGAAGCAAAAGCACTACTTTTAGATGATTTAGTGATGTTCAAGCGATGTCGTTTTTTTCATCGACTAATGTTATATATATTATTTTTATATCGTAAGTTTAATATAAGTAGTAATATTCTGATACAATGATCATTGCGTTGGAGGACTGTTATGCACTGGAACAGTAAAACTAAGTGATACCTCATCAGCGGTCCCCCGACGCGATGATCATTGAATCAGAATATTATTACTTATATTAAACTTAATGTCTGACACCCCGCAGGTTCACATGTGAACCTATAACAATTGGTTTTCAATTGTGTCTGGTTTTATGGTACCTGACAGATTAAAGGGCCAATACGGATTTTAAATTTTCGTTTTTCATTTTTTTTCACCGGAATTTTCATTTTCTACCTTGATTGCCACTTGCTTATTGTTATATATATTAGGTCCTTACTTATGAAATTGACGTTTTGTATGAGTTTTGTTTTAATTATATTTTTTATACTTAAGTTTTTAAATTTTCTTAGCATTTATTGATGTTAACTTTCTAAAAATTAAAGGCCAGCATGCTTGTTTCACTAGCTAAATATAGCAGACTATAAGTAGAAAAAACAAGTACCTTCAAAGGTACAATGAAACAAAAGGTCAATTCCGCTAACTACAACAAAAAAAAAATTAGGCCATAAAGATACAAGATTAAAAATAATTGTTATTACTAAAGCCTTAATAATAAGTCTTAATTAAATGTATATACAAATATTTACAAATGGTGTTAAGTTTTGGAAGTAATGTACTTGTTAATGTGTGAGAAAAAATCGTCAATTTCATAGGTAAAGACCCAATATTTTTTATACCGATTTTGGTTAACCTTTATATAAGTTATACGTCGAAATCATAACGGAACATCCCTACTGGTGTACTAGCGACACCTACCGTGTGGTAGAAACTTATTCTAATTGATTTTAATACCCTGTTTTGCTTCTCAACGTTAGATGGCGTTACTAGCGCCCCAGCTCAAAGTTTTTGTATGAAAAAGTCTCTAATAGCCGCTCTATTACCTATTGAATCTCTTTGCAAATAGTGAATCATCTGCAATTATTTTATTGTTAAATAATGTCAATAATAGTAAGTAGATTAGAACTTTTGGCTATACTTTAACTTATTCATGTTTGTAAGTATATATTATTGTATGTGGCCATTTTTGCTATAAGTAATTATTAAGTAAGTACATGTGTAAGTTATGAATATCGACTGATGAAATTTTAATCATCTTTCCTAATTAGTACAAAATGTAGGTTGTCATGTTTAATAGTAGTAAGTATGTACATAAAGTATAAAGTATGTTTCAATATGATGTATATTTTATTAAGATTTGGTACTTACCTCATATTTATTTGGCCTTACTAATAAACAGAGTACAAACACAAAAACAAGGAGACCTCAAAAGGTAAGTCTATTACATACCTTAATATTGGGTCCTTACCTATGAAATTGATGTTTATTTCTCACTTATTTACTTCTAAAAGTCAATACCGGTTGTTAATATTATTATACACCTTTAATTAGGACTATGTTACTTAGGCTTCAGTAATATCAATGATTATTCATTTTGTGTCTTTATCGCCCAATTTTTTTAAAATTGACTTGTTTTTTGTTTGCGGAATTGACCTTTTGTTTTATTGTAGCATTGAAGGGACTTGATTTTATTTCTTTTAATGTCTGCTATATTTAGCTAGTGAGACAAACACACTATTCTACAATTTTTATAGTGTTAACATAAATAGATGCTAAGAAAATTTAAAAAACGTTAGTATGAAAAATATAATTTTATAAAAAATCTTCATACAAAACGTCAATTTCATAGGTAAGGACCTAATAAATTGAGATATTTCATAGAATACTTCGTGTTTAGTTGTTGTGTAATTATTTCATTTTAAATTAGAGTGAAAGAGACAAAACACGAAATAACTTTTCGAAGCTTATAAAAACTGCTTATTATTACGGGGGATTATGTTCACATAGCTTGTATTATTATTTACTTACTAAGCTCAACAGAGCTGTAGGTTTGTTTATTTGACTTTGTATTGTTTAAGAATTTGATTTAAATAGTAAATGTTGTTCACAGAGAAACTATAAATAAATTGTTCAATATTTATTGGTTCGAAATGTTAAATGGGCATGCAATAAGACAGTCTTTGTAAAACGCGTTACATGTATTTTTATACACAATAAATGATATTGATAATACATAATGTGATTTAATTGTTGTAAAGTAGATTATGTTGATAAATTGATAATTGCACTGCAGACTTATTACCGATCTTTATGTGACAGTCGCAATCGTAACGATTTGCAATTTATCGTTACCAAAACAAAAATTTCGTATTACGAAACGTAGAAGGCTATGATAGCGCCACAAGCGAGCGATTAACGAACTAAAAGTGCATGACGATGCGTCGCTCTAAAATAAACCGACCGATTGAAGCAACAGCAATTAGAAGCAGTCACGTTGCCATTGTGCTATTAGCAACTGGTTTCTTTTTTCAGTAATCAGCCTATGGTTCGGACTGGGGTAGTTACTCATGTGGTTCGGACAGTGCCACGATAGCCTTATTGGTACTACGCTTGACTCTGTATGTCAGAAGGTGCTGGTAGGCTACTCTTGAACACAAACTCAATCTCAAAACAATTCCAATGCGATTAATATGTATCGATGTTGGGATAAGTTTCGCAATTTCGGAACGCCCCCATCTCTATAATAATTTATTTACTCAATTTCCGCGCAATTAAATTCCAATGTAGCGCTATTATCGTTTTTAAGAGTGCCATTTGAATTTTTTAGATATTTGATTGGAAATTGATTAATGCAATTGTGTTTCAATAGTAACCCCCCAGGTTCGAATCTCGCTTGTGTCAAATTTTTTGCAGTATTGTTTTGTACTATATTTATTGGATTATTACTTATTTATACGTATCATCAATAGAAAAACCGCGATTATCTTAAGTTTCGATCTAATACTATCGTTTTTTTTTTTGAGAGAGAGTTTGCTGATTGCCTCGGACGGCATTTTCAGCTTCACCGGGCTTTTTTTGGGGGCGGCGAGGAACGTAAAGGGTCCCTCAAGCCGTGTGAAACGAATCACCTTCGGAGGTTTTCTAGAGGGAACGGCATCGCGCACTAGTGCGCGTCCCCGTGCCCTACTAGATTCTCCGAAGGGTTCGGATCGGATCGGAAATACTATCGTGCTTCGGAAATCACGTTGAACCGTTTATTGACTGTTAGTCGTTAGTACCACCAGTCAACGAGGAGGGACATAGACTGTATTATTTTTATTTATTTATTTAAACTTTTGCAACATAAATATTACACGGCGGACTTAATGCCTGAGGTATTCTCTACCAGTCAACCATGGGGGTGGTGCAGAGATATATAATACATGCATAAATATTATACATACGTAAACATATATGTGTACTGTAAATACGTTAACTACAATAAATAAACATACATAAAATACATAATTTGAATAGGACGTTTTTGAGATGATTCTGCCACGATTCCATCAAACAAAGAGCTCGCGGACTTTCTTTTAAAAGCGTCACGTATATATGCATACATACATATGCTTATGTAGGAAGGCCTGATCGCAGCCCTAGCTATGGGCTGATGATGATAGTTCTTTTTCTTCATTTTCAGAAATATACCAACGCATCATCATCATTTTTATCTCAGCCTATACGGAAACCAAACATATTACCAACTTAGATATTCGCTCTATAGCCGAGACCTTTATGAATAGTAAGTTAGTAACTTATTTCTTTTTCTCCAAAATCTTTAAATTACTCTATATGTATACTCCCTGGCCGATGTCGGCTACGGTGACTACTAAAAGAAAAAAAGAAAAAATTGGTTGTCTGTAAAGTCGGTTTACTGACGATAGTTAAACGTGACAACGTCTTAAGAAGGTGTCGGGAGGTTTTGGGGGTGTTGGGGGTACGTACTGCGGTGGCGATGCCGGCCACGGGCTTGCACAGCAGCCTGCAGCAGCCCGTCGAACAGGTAGGCGGGAGGAGTTGGGGGTGTCGGGAGGTGTTGGGGGTGTCGGGGGGTGTTGGGGGTACGTACCGCGGTGGCGATGCCGGCCACGGGCTTGCACAGCAGCCTGCAGCAGCCCGTCGAACAGGTAGGCGGGAGCAGTTGGGGGTGTCGGGAGGTTTTGGGGGTGTCGGGGGGTGTTGGGGGTACGTACTGCGGTGGCGATGCCGGCCACGGGCTTGCACAGCAGCCTGCAGCAGCCCGTCGAACAGTTAGGCGGGAGGAGTTGGGGGTGTCGGGAGGTGTTGGGGGTGTTGGGGGTACGTACCGCGGTGGCGATGCCGGCCACGGGCTTGCACAGCAGCCTGCAGCAGCCCGTCGAACAGGTAGGCGGGAGCAGTTGGGGGTGTCGGGAGGTGTTGGGGGTGTCGGGGGGTGTTGGGGGTACGTACCGCGGTGGCGATGCCGGCCACGGGCTTGTACAGCAGCCTGCAGCAGCCCGTCGAACAGGTAGGCGGGAGGAGTTGGGGGTGTCGGGAGGTGTTGGGGGTGTCGGGGGGTGTTGGGGGTACGTACCGCGGGGCCAAGCCGGCCACGGGCTTGTACAGCAGCAGCAGCCCGTCGAACAGGTAGGCGGGAGGAGTTGGTGGTGTCGGGAGGTGTTGGGGGTGTTGGGGGTAAGTACCGCGGTGGCGATGCCGGACACGGGCTTGCACAGCAGCACGGCTAAATTTCTACTCAGCCGATTGTGCTTCTTTGTCGCTCGTTCCGCGCTCTCGCTTGCACTTCAAGCCTTACATGGAACGCCTCAGAGCGAGGTAACGCCGAACTTTTTCGTGCGTGCAGCCGGCTCTATCAAATTATAAGACGTTGTCACGTCAAAAAGAAAAAAAAAGAAAGTTCCGCTAATCCGCAGTATTAGGGCTAAGTTGAGCTGCCCTATCATGTGCCCTCTGATGACTACAGTAGCCAATCTTATTAGAGAACGTGCGCAAACACTGGCGGCACGTTAGGACACCGTCGTCGACATAATTATAAAAGATGGCCCGAGGTGGTCTGGCCTTTAGAGCATCGCGTTTTGCATCTAATTCGGCTTTTCTTTGCTCTTCAAAGTTATTTATTTGCACTCGCACGAGACGTCTCCATTCTGGGCGACGGCTTGCAGCATCCTCCCACTCCTGTGGGTTGATGTCACATCGCTTCATATATCTCTTCTGAACATCCTTGAATCGTAAGAACTGGCCGCCTTGTTATATAAAAACCATATTTGTTCTAATTAAGATTGTGAGAGACTGGTGCCTGAGCTAAGCGTCAGCCTCTCTCACAGGCACCAGCACGCTGGTGCCCTCCAATCGAGATGTGGTCGACAATTGTTTTAATCGTTTACATAATTTGACAATGTTCGCTAATCGTTCGGAGAAAGGTAAAAAATAAATATATAACAAACTGAAATGCAAACAGAGCCAAGTATTTGAGAAATTCATCAATCACAAAATAAAATGGCTGTTTATGAGTGTTGAAGATAGATGTATGTGTTATGAAAGTATGATTAGCGTCAGGGGTAAAGTAGGTCTTCTGTTTCGGTGTAAATTTAAGAGCACTACCATTTCATTCGATCCGATCCGAACATCTTTCAGAATCTATGTAGTAGGGCACGGGGACACGCACGTGCGTGATGCCGTACCCTCTAGAAAACCTCTGACGGTGCTTCGTTTCACGCAGCTTATCTTATCTTATCTTAATGGGGCTTGCTGAGGTTTCCCTCTTGCAGTAGCACTTCGACCCATCGGGATCTTTTGTGCAACCCCATCCTTTCACTCTTCTTCCTCTGTAAAGATAGATGCCATAAGTTTGGCCACGTCCTTAAGGGCGAAGAGCCTGAAGTCCTCCGGTCTCGGATAAGCCGACCCCAGGAGTCCCATTATTTTTCTAGACAGAGAGTCGCAGTCACACAGTAAGTGCTGCATTGACTCCGTTTCCTCTCCACATGCCCTACACAAGCTATTTGTTGATAGATGCATTCTGTGGAGCATTTGTTTTGTGGCATAGTGCCCTGTCAAGGCACCGATGGATAATCGGGCCTGCCTTCTACTGCCTCCGCATATGAACTTACTCCGTCCTAAGGCGTTTTCACCTAGGAAGGATTTGGAGTGTTTCATACCCGGCTGCTCTTTCCGTTCGATGCCGTGCCTGTTTTTGGTGTAATCTTTTAAGGCCTTGTTGATGGTACTTGGTGCAAGTGCCACGAACGGCTCAGGACCAATAAGCTGGGTCTCTCAGCCCTCCCTGGCAAGTGCATCCGCCATCTCGTTGCCGTGGATTCCCATATGGCCTGGGACCCAGATCAATTGCACCTTGTTATGTCCACCTAGCTTGTTTAGAACTTTAGTGGTTCACGCAGCTTGAGGAACGCTTTAAGTTTCTCGGGTGCCCCCCAAAAATGTTCGGGGACGCTAATAATGCCGTTTGAGGCAATCAGCAAAATCTCCAAAACAAAAACTATCATTTTATGCATTTTTATATCATAATATTTACTTGTTTGAGACTGCGTCTGTTGGCGCGGCGGCGGCGGCAGGCGTAAGACCATTTACTATAATACACAATAACATTGTCGCTCGTGGTATATAGTGTAAGTATGTGTCATAGTAGCTACATGTTTACAGGACGTGGCAGTACCCCGGAGAACGTTCTATGGCCTGACCGCTCCCTTTGTGCGCTAACTGTCTGAACGAGAAGATGACTGTCGTTAAACTGACCTATTGTGCACCTCACTCCGATATAATCGCACATTGTGCGTTCTATATTGATGTCTTGGCTTATGATTTGTATTCGTTTTACTGTTTCGGTATTAGAAAATCTGTTTTGCCTATAAAACTTAGAAACATGGTTAACATTCCTACTTGGCCTAGTAAAACTATGTGGCTGAAGTGGCAAACGAGCTTACGCCCCCCTGAAGAAAAGCGGCAATCGCCCATGCATGCTTGCAACATATACGTACCTAGGGCAAAACGTGCGCTATCCCAAGTAACATGGTTCTCCTGTAGTGCACAGTTTACAAGCTTACAGCACTAGTACCTCTCTCTTAGTGGTTCCAGGTTTTACTACCAAGCTTATAACAGGTTACACAGAGTTCGTTTAGGTTTATGGTACACCTGTTCTTATAAATTGACTTATAGTCGTGTATAGAACGAAATTATAGGCGCAGTAAAGGCTAAGATGGTCTATAAAAGTGTTGCATGGGTGTAAATACACTTGAGAAAACTTGCTCCAGTAAGTTACACTTATAATCGGCTACAAGAAGTAATTATAAATCCGCTATAAGTGTCATACGCCAGTAATAGTAATTTATAGACTTAGAACCATTTGCACTTGTTACTTGACCTATAGGGGTGTATAAGTCAATTTTATGTGTCAATTATAAGTGAATTGGTTCTAGAGTGGTTTCTTCTAAGAGTAAGTGTACTTGGTATTATTGTGGACTCTCGAATGCTGTTATAGTCTTAATTTCTATATAAAGGTTTCTTGTAAAACTATTAGTGTCCAAAGATATCTTCGTGAATTCCATTTAAGAAGACAATTGCTTTTAATATTTGTCGCATCTTCACGGTCATTTTGATTTCTTTTGAGTCATTAGGTTTTTATTAGGTTATTACAAAAATGGATATAAACAAATGGAAGCGGTTAAAAAAAAGCGGTTCATATAAGAGGAAAGTGCAAAAAACATACCAACAAATGATAAGTGTGCTGAGTACTAGATTTACATCGAGCCAAGAACGTTCTGTAGAAGATGGCGAGGGTTCCGGACGAAATAATAATTTTCAAGATATCAGTCCAGGAGTTAGCAGTGGCGTTTCTGTACAAAACACGGTTTTACCCACAACACGTGATTTAGACTCGGACGATGACGAGGAATATATTTGTGACAACTCTGATTCTGTGCAGGAAGATGAAAGTGACTGCTATTCAAAATACGAGGAAAATATTAAACTACGTAGTACCCTTAGTAAATGGGCAGTAGAACACAATATTCCACATGTGGCGTTAAATTCATTATTAAAAATTTTAAACAAAAAGTTGAAAAATATCCTCCCTAATGACGCACGAACTCTTCTGCAAACAAATAAAGCAAATGTGGATATTATTTGTTCAGCTCCAGGGGAATATTGGCATAATGGTCTGAAAAAATGTTTAAAAAATATTTTTGAAGAGCTCTCCGTCCCACCTGATGAAATTTCTTTAAAAATAAACATTGACGGCCTTCCAGTGTTTAAAAGTTCTAAGTACCAGTTTTGGCCCATTTTATGTTCAGTATCTGAAATTCCACTGCCGCCTTTTGTCGTAGGTAAGTATGTATATGTTGCGTCAGCTTCGAAGACAAAATAATGAAAATCTTAAATGACAATGTTTGCTTTTTTTATAGGTATCTACGCTGGTGATGGAAAGCCTAAAGATCTTGACACTTTTTTGGGACCTTTTGTAACAGAAATGCAGCAACTTCAAGAGGGACTTAAAATAACAGACAAATCACAAAGAGAAAAAATAATACATGCCAAATTACGAGCATTCATTTGCGATTCACCTGCAAGAGCTATGATAAAAGGTTTTTATTTCACTAATACGTATAGAAACATAGTACAGTCAGCTAATTAACTAATTCAGCTAATTAAAAACAAAATAATTGTTTCAGGTGTATCGAACTTTAATGGTAAACACGGATGCCTTAAATGCACGGTGGTCGGGGAATACTCTCACAAATCAAATACTGTGACATTTCCCCAATTTAATTGCCCCAAAAGAAATGACCAAGACTTTCGTGAAAAGAAATACGGGCAACACCACAAGTTAGACTCGCCGTTACTCAAACTTAACATTGATATGATTGAAGATTTTCCGGTGTCAGATTCGCTGCATCTCATTGACCTGGGGCTTATGAAAAGATTACTAATAGGATGGCGTGATGGTAATTTTGGTATTTATCTAACTAAATGGAGTGCTAGCGATATAGATAAGGTTGACAATTTCTTAAATAATTGTGAATTGCCTACAGAAATACATCGGTCAGTTAGATCACTGGACGTTTTAAAACACTGGAAAGGTTCAGAGTTTCGTAGTTTTCTTTACTACCTTAGCTTGGTGATTCTTAAGGAGGTCTTAAAGGAAGAAGCTTATACACATTTTATGCATTTCTTTTGCGCTATCACAATCTGTTCGAATGAAAAACATTTTAAATTCCTTCGGATTGCTGAAGAAATGTTGGCGCATTTTACAGAACAGTTCAAAAGAATATATGGTAAAGACTATGTCACAAGTAACATTCACAATCTCTCACATTTAGTTGACGAGGTTAAAAAATTCGGGACTCTACAAAATTTTAATGCCTACGAATTTGAAAATAAACTTCAACATTTGAAGCATAATAATATGGTAAGACATGGAAAAAAGCCATTACGTCAAATTGCAAGGAGAATCATTGAAAGGGATTTAGTTGAGTTAAAAAGTCTAACAACAGAAAACAACAAATGCCCAATAATAAAGAAAAGTAAACGCGGTAACAATGTTTTATGTTTAAGTGCATTTATATTATCAAAAAAGAAACAAGACAAATGGTTTCTAACTAATGATAATCACGTGGTTGAATTCATATCAGTTTATGTAAAAAAAAATAGTCAGACCCAGGAGCAAGATATAGAAATACGTGGTTATGTTGTGCAACAAACTCAAGATGTATTTGAAAAACCACTAAAATCTTCTTTTTTAAACCTTTATCAGTGTGACTATGATGAATTCCACCGCAATAGAGAGGCTAATATCTTTAAAATTTCAATTATTAAGTGTAAAATGGTGAGTATTTTGTATGGTAGGAGAATGTTTTTCATACCTTTGTTACATACTCTGTAAGTAAGTGAACATAATTAAAGTCTGGAATAAAGAAAATTAAAGTTTTATTATTTCAATAACAATTTTTTTTCTTACAATAATCTTAAAGCGATACCAAAATCAGTCTTAAAAGTTTTAATCAATGAGGTAATCACGTTCCTTTCCTGTAGCATACGAGAAACAGTATCAATAATTTATCACAATTACAAGTCCTTCAGTATCTTGTGTATCAAATATGTTTTGCTAAACATACCCTAATTTCTTTATTTATGCTTACATATAGATATATATTTTTAACTAATCAAACGCGACTTTTAAATCAATAGCCAAAATTCGTCAGATTGCTAAGTTAGGCTAACGAAATAATCTATAGTTGTAGGTTAAACAAAAAAAGTAGAAAAGTTCAACACTAAAAAATTCTGTGCTTAAAAAATTAATCAACAGAACTCACAATTCAAATAAATTTAAAAAATGTGTTCTACAAAACTATGCTACAAACAGCATTTGGCGCTACCTAGGTCGGGCCCGTCCTACCTACAACTTTTTGTGAAAATTCGCAGCCATTGATAGAACTTTCAGAAATCGATAGTTCGCTTCAATACAAATCGAAACCGAAGTGACAAAATCTTCTAAGTATCACTTATTTCCAAGATAAAGGCTGTCAAAAGCTTAAAAACTCCAATATTAGACAGTTTGATGGTCTGTATCTCGGAAATGTGACACTTTAAGTGATTTTATCACTCTTTAGTTTCGATTTGTATTGAAGCGATTTATGGAAGTTTCATCAATGGCTGCGACTTTTCACAAAAAAGTTTTAGGTGGGACGCAACCCCTCGGGCTCCACACAAGAATCTTCCAACCCTTTTCGAAGGTTTTGTTCCCACAAGCAGATGATAGCATTCATCAATACAAACAGCTTTTACTATTGGTACTACTATTATGTACATTGCTTGTTTGCTTTTTAATTTTAGGTATACTACAATACAAAATTTTGTTGTATAGGTCATCAAAAATCACTTTTTTCACGTTTAGTTAAATAGGTGCTCTTTTATTCAACCAACAAGTCTTAGCTACCAAGGCAACTTTAAAATAAACATAGAAAATAAAATAAAAACTATGAAAAAACTTAACCACTTATTAAGTAATATCACCATCAATAATTATTCCCACCTAATCTAGGATTATTCAAAAATCAGTAACAAAAAATGAATCGAGGTACCAAATGTAGGTATGTTCTAAAGGTTCAGCGGATATGAAAACATTAACTACGTACTCAATTACTCGGGCATCCCTTCGTCGTTTTGATCAGGTCTCTCCTTATTTTTTTGATATAGAATCTCAACATTGTTTTGATCAGATCTCTCTTTATTATTTAGATCGGGAGTCTCGACGCTGTTTTGACCGGAGCTCTCTCCGTTAACATTCTCAATCGGCACATCTATTGGAAGAGTTTTTAATGTCGCTTTTTTCTTTACTACTCTAACTTTTGGAGCCGACATCCTCTGATTGCTTTCGCTGCGTTTATGAGCATTTTTCAAAATAGTTTTGAAAAATTTATCGCAGTCCACTTTTGTAAAACTTTCATCTGTTGCGTGAACAATATCAAAAAAAAGAGAAATCGTTCTCGTGAATGCTTTAAAACATATTTTTACTGCTTCTTTTTTGGAAAAGCCAGTCCACGTACATTGCTTTAGAAAATTTCTTTCAAACAAAGAATCGACCAAGTGGTAGGCATTTACGCCGCCTTTGCCCAAACCTTTTGAACACACGCCGACAAATTTCATCAACATATTTTCTTTGAATGTTCTATTTGACAGCTTTTTTTCAAATTCCTCAAGGTCTTTGATATTTTTTATTAGAGTTGGCTCTCCGTCAACCGTTTTTTGTGATGCGCTCATTTTTATGAATGATCTTAGCTCTGTTTGTATTTCTGAGATCTTTACACACATATTATTTTGGATTTCATATAAGGAATTTTGGTTGGCTATAATGGTTGCTATGCTCTCCTTAACAGCTTTAATTTCGTTAGTTGATGTTGAAATTTCCGGTTCTGTATGTGTATAAAGGAGGAAGCTCTGTTCCGGAATGGTGCCAGGGAAATTGTCCTCGACTGTACCAACAATCTGGTTTTGGGGCTCAAAACAGCAATTTGTGTCTTCTTGGGATTTTTGGGCTACTTGAGTGACTGGTGTCGTGGTACTTTGCTCTTGATCATGATTCTGAAAAAAAATATGATTATAACATTTTTATGATTATGTCTGTAAGTGGGATACGAGGGTACTGCTGTATGGGCGAAAGGCTGACCACCTCATCATTATATGTATCATCATCGTCAGCCATATGACGCCCACTGCTGGGCATAGGCCATATATGTATAACTTGTTCTATTTTATAATACCTAATAACGCTCGCCATATGTGTCAAACTTGGCATCTAGTGGTTCTAGAACTGGTATAGGTATAGGAAACTTACATCTGTTAAAATCTTCGCCAATTCGTTGAAAGATTTCTCTGGCATGGGATATTTTTCCTTGCGCAATGATCGACGGTTCGTATCTCCTTCGTCAGTTTCAGTGTCTGATTTGTCACTCATTGTATCAATTTCATTCTGTGCCTCTTGAAACGTTTTGAGGTTTTTTCTTTTAACATCACACGACATGATTTCCCAAGAAGCATCAGGTGAACTATTTTCCTGCCTCCTTAATTTATCTGCTGACTTCGTTGGCCATAAAAGTAATTTATTGTGCACCCACAGATCTGGTACGGCCGTTAATCTTAATTCGCCTTTTTCAATTGTTTGCACTACTGAGAAAGGCATGGCAGGAATCTGTAAAAAAAAATACACGTAACTATAAATACATTATACATCCAACCACAGAAACAAACCGAACTTACGGAGACAGATGCAATAGTTTACATAGAGCTCCCATTATATTGGCAGCATTGCGAATTGTTCAAAAAGAATTCGTATCTCCATTCAATAAGGACGTCCTTATGCCCTTTTTTAATGCACGTCCTTATTGCATGGGCATACGCCTTCTTTTTGAAAAATTTCGCAATGCTGCTAATATAACGAAAAGAGAGCTCAGTTGTGAAATGCACTCAAGTTACTTGAGTCAAGATAGATAGATAGATAAATAAATACTTTATTGCTCACACAAATAAAAACAAAAAACAAGTACACATAATCAAGATACAAGAACAATTCAAATTTTAGGCCTTAGAGCCCACCTGCACCAATACTTATCCCAAAATATGTTCCTATGGTATGACTTTGTCAAAGCTCGGTTAACCGGCGCCGGCGGCTTACCTTTGGTGCTAGTGGGCGTCAGATGAACAGATTAAGTAAGTAGTGCATAACATCAACCTTTCTGAGTAAACGAAAAATTATTGCTCAATATTATTCACGCACGTCCGCCGTCGTCACATTAGCACAACTAAGAGCTTACTGAACAAGAACAGACACGCACGCGGCGTGCGAGCGAGCGCCGCATCAGCTTCCCCGCGCGCGCGGCTAACTTCAGGTCAAACATTACCTACATAACACAGGGATTCCCCGCAGTTATACTACAGGTTATACCCTAAAAATACCTATCTAGCATATTTACAGATGATTTCCACCAAGCAGCATTTACAATCTTTAAAAAATATTAATGAAATGAAGTAATAAAATTAATTACCTAGTTCACATTCGTCACTGGTGAAATGGTCATAAACAGCGAAGACGTTGCAATTTTCACACCAAAATTTATTTTCTTTTAACAATAATTTTATGTGTTCTTCCTTCAATACAATGTGAACTGGCCTTTCTCCAGAATATGTTGAAACTCTATGGCCACAACCATGGCAAATGCGAGACAACAAGAAATGAGTTTCAATCCAAGGCCATCTCGCAGTTTTTAAGGCTCGAATATAATTTTTAGTCAAAAAACGGTCTACGTCCAGAAATATGACCATGATAGTTCGTTCAAAATCACAACTGAAACATAAAAATAATAAACTCTTAGTTATTAAAATTAAGCATAAGTCATTTGTATGCGGAACCCTTATTCGTCACAATATGGCGCGACAATGCTGTTAGCACTAATATTATTTTTAAACACAACTTAGTAAATACGCCGTGTTCAAAAGGCGAACAAAAATTGAGATGTAAAACACAATATACTTCACCGAAAATACTTACGCGTTTGCCGTGCAAACACGTATGCACGTATAATATTACGTGCAAAATACTTGTTAATTAATACATTTTATATAAAATAGATAAACTTACCTTTTATTTTTTTATTTTTCTCCACAACCGCACAACACAACACAACAACAATTCACAAATGTTTGAAGTAGCTAGTAATAGAAGCGCGGAGTACGTTACATGCCTGCCTGGTTCTATTGAATGCTCATAGTGAGCTTCGCGGGAGCAAATGGTTCTCCGGAGTCTAACTATAAGTGTATTAGGGGCTTAAGTCCTGGTGTCTGGTTCTATTTGATGCTCATAGTTGGCTTCGCGGGAGCAGATAGTTCTGCGTAGTCCAACTATAAGTGTATTATTGGTCTAAGTGGTGCTCGCCAAGTCTACTATGAGTGTTTTAGTAGCAAAAGTACGCGTATAAAATGGGCCCTTTTCCGTGGTTATAAACTTTTACTAGCCTATTATAGACCTGGCTCCGGAACCACTACAAGACCACATTTTGTTACTTGGGATGTCCTCTAATTTCCTTACCTTAAGAGTCTAGCAATGCAAATGCATGCAGTAGAGGGTGTTCGCCATCTAGTCAGATTATCCGGGCGGAATATACTTAACTCATTTAACGAATCATAAACTGAATATGTTGGTATAATGATAAGGCCTCTGAGAAGGAGCCAGAGACCACTTGAGATGATAAAGGTCGTAGACACCTTCGTCCTTCAGCTCTAAGTGGAGGTGAAGGCCATGGTACCTACTTACGGCTTGCTTTGGGGACCCTGCGTTTATCATAGCCTTCTTTGGAAGCGTTTCTGGGTGCCTACTGTTTTAAGTCACTGATAAAAGATCTCTAGGGAGAGGTATCTAACTTTGCTAATTTAAAAAAAAAAGTGGGAGAAAGCACATCATCCAGGTTTCATATATTTCTGGTCCAAATATGAAAGTGCCGGCCAAAATACAAAAGTGCTTTATTCTGATAGAATTTGTACTCGTAAGCATTTCTTATTAAGGCACCAATGCTGTAACACAACTGTCCTTGGTTTTTATAGTGTAAAAAGTCTGCTATTTCATACATTTCCGATTAAATGAATTAAGTAAAACAAATGAAATATCTTGTCAGAATATGACGTTATGAATATTTTTTTGTGAAGCACAAGTTATTACAAGTTATTGTCGTACATTCATAACCTGCATACCCGTAAAAATGCCATGGGTACAAACAATAAGTCAATAAAAGAGTACCTAATCTTAAAACTTGATTTGGCTTATTATTTTATAACAATGGCAGCAGGTAAGCAAGTAGACATATCTTTATATTGGACCGTGGATTTCGCGACTCAGTGGAAAATCTCCAGTCTTGCGCTTACATAGCACACATGCCCGAAACGAAGTAGGTATCCAAATGAGACTCAATTAACCACGGATCAGGCTAACAAATCGAGTAGTAGAAGTAGTCAACGGCAGATTTAAGAGAGATTTTCGGCTGCTACGCAACGTATACAATAATAGAGCCCTAAGAAGCAGTTTGATTATTTTAGGATCACAGTAGCTATATTAAATGGCTTTCATATTTTAATTGAGGACAATCCACATGCGACAAGCATTCTAGAGATTATTCATGAAAGTATAAATATGCCAAACAGATTGGCGGAACTAGCAGAACGGCATACTTAATTTCAATCGCAAACGTGCTCAATTCAGGATGATGACAACGGATATTGAAGAGTTTTCCGAATTCCCAAGAATGAATGAGCACGTGTTGTTTCTACTCGCTCTTGGTTCTCTATATATCAACTAAAGCAAGCGAGAAGCTATTATGGCGAGCACATCCTCGACAAACGTATCATTCGCGATCGAGCTCAGCAGTGATTCCATGTCTCACGAACATCTGACGGAGTTGCAGGAGCATGGAAACGATTTAGCGATTGCAATCTAGGCATATTTATTTTATTACAACCACCCCAAACATAGAGTACCTACCTGTACAGCTTAGGCCTATATGGCAGAACAAATCATTTGTTTTTAGTAATTCATTTAATCGAATATGTATGAAAATATAGTTTTAGAACTCAATTAAAATCAAGTACGTACAGCGGTGCTACAGCTTCGGTGTCCTTATAAAAAATACTTAGGCGGTCAAATTCTATCAGAATAAAGCATTTGGACCAAAATGGATGATGTCCTTTACAGTGGCGATGGTGATAGTGACGGTTGTCGTCGCACCCGCCAGCAAACGAAGGTATACCTCATCATCATCATCATCATCATCAGCTCATTTTATGTCCCCACTGCTGGGGCACGAGCCTTCCCTATGGATGGATAGGGAAAACGAGCCATTAACCACCACGCGGGCCCAGTGCAGATTGGTGGTGTTAACGACTGCTAAAGCAGCCGGGACCAACGGCTTTATGTGCCTTCCGAAGCACGGAGGAGCTCGAGATGATACATTTTTGGTCACCCATCCGATGACCGGCCTTTGCGAAAATTGCTTAACCTCAGCACTCGCAGACCGGGCGCGTTAACCACTGCACCATCGAGCTCCTAGTAACTGGTTAATTGATTGATAGAGCGTACGTGAGATGTTCCTACAATGGTTACTCTTAAATAGATATACTTGTCTAAAACTCGTTGAAAAATATCAAGGAAGGTACCTAGTCATTTTACGTTAAAATTCGCAGTTTACCAGATTGCCTCAATCAAATCAAGAAATTCAGAAGCTGCCTCCTGGCACGGAGACGTCCTTCAACGCAATCTGTCAGAAAAAAATCGTAACATGTTTAATGTAACGTAATTAATAAGTGCCGACGCCTCCGCCGCGCGCCGTCTCGCCTCTCCTTCCACACAATAAGACATCTTTTATGAAGGGCTTGTTTAGCTTAGCAGCCTCAGACGTCAGCAGCCAGAGAGGTATTGGGTAACAAGGCCAATAGAAAATGGTATAAACGTGAGTGATATAAACCGTTTGCTATAGGTAGGTTGTAGCTATAGGAGACAGTTCAGTTGAGACCGTAAGATTAAATTGTTCATGCAAAGGTAGTAGTTAGTGAGTAGACAACGTGGCTGGGACAATGAATAGACTTTGATGAGACAGGCGAGGCGAGTTTTTTTTGGAGAGATTTGCTGATTGCCTCATGCGACTTTTTCAGACTTACCGGACAAACTAACACACACAAGACAAATTATTGTAAATCAGGACCCCGCCTCAGCTTGTGATGTTGCGAATGAGGCGTGTCGCAACAACGCTAGTATTCTGGCGGCGGCGGTATATGGGGACGGTGAGAAACTTAAAGGGTTGCTCAAGCCGTGTGAATCGAAACACCGCCAGAGGTTTTTCAGATGGAAGTGCGTCACGCGAGGCGAGAGTACAAATGCAAAGTGGTGTTAACCATAGACTAAATCTATAGATGTTTAGCTAGTGGGTATTTGTGGTAAATAATGCACTAGCTTAGATTGAAGACAGATTATAGAATGTATATTTAGTAAAAACTTAGCTGCTAAAGTACAATTTTATAGTGTTACAACAACGTAAAGCATATATAGATATGATCAGAAAGAGAGACCTCATTCGACACATGCCAGTTTGTGATGTTCCTTACCGCTCTATTGTTAGCAATGGTTACGTCGATCACCTGTGCCCTGTGGGCATTGAAAAAAGCAGACTTGTTACCTTTGTTAAGTAATTGCATGAGTGAATTTACCAAATATTCCAGAAGCTTCTCCCCCCATTCATTGGTGTCTGAGCTGCCCCAGACGACATGATGCACGTTCGCGTCGCAGCCGATGATGACATCTAAGTTTTTTCGGCTGCCGTAGATTACCAGTTCCCGTATCTGCGGTGATACTAGGTCTGCTTTCTCGTAAGGGAGATAAGCTGACGATAAGATTACCGTTCGTTTAGTCCCCCCTCCCCTGTGTGGATCCTGACAACTCTCAGATCCCTGCAACAGAACTTGATTATAGGCATTGCATGTATGTAATTTCTGACATAAATGCTAGTCCTCATGTCATTAGTGGAACAGTTATAAAAAAGAGTACCAGGAGCTCCACCTAAGCCCTTTATCATTCCCCCATAAAGGTAGGGTTCCTGAATTAGGGCAATATCGAACTTGTTCATTTTAAGCTCGCGTACCAGAAGAGCAGTCGCGGCCTTGCAGTGGTGCAAATTGATCTGTACAAACCTTAGTCCTGCCATTTCCATTATCTAGTGGTTGTTTTCCGAGCTAGGTTCCCCATCCGTTGTCGCCTGCGCGCGCAACGGGGAGGACCCTCCCAGAAACAGCTCGTCGAAGGTGAGCTCCCCCACAACGTCTTCAGAGTTTGGGGAGGAGATCCCACCACATTCCATTGGTGTCATCTCCTCTCCAACATCCCCTACAGCTGCAACTGGAGCACCCAGTACTGGCTACACCTTTGCCACCAGTGCGCTTTGGGAGCACTCACCCTCAGGCACTCCCACCACGCTCTCATCTTCACTATCGCCTTGGGTATCGACAGGCTCGCCCGTAAACTTCTCCTCTAGAAGCTTAAAGACGCTCCTGTCGACGCCCGTGTCAATGCAATAGCCCTACGCCTTGATGAATGTTGCAGAGGCAAGATCCATCAGTATGCCCCTCCGTACTGTTAGACCCTCGACTTTAGTGTCGACAATCTTCCAACCGAGATGACACCTCTGCATCATTCTCAAGACTCTACCCGGGTCAAGGCGGCTGATGTTTCGGGACTTCCATGCCATCTTTACTGGCTTTGGAAGGTCCTTGGCATCGACCACCCTGAGTAACACGCCTTCAACGGTTAGGCCGCCTGTGCTCGAAGCCATTTCGCCGAGCCACTCCCTTCACATGTGAAGAGGATGGCTCCCGACGAAATGCCTCCCATATTAACTATTGGGATAGGGTCAGGTGTGGCCTCCAGCAGGTCCTAATAGTTCGTTAGATGGCCACAGACCAACAGGTAGGATCCCATCAGGACCTAGTACCTGCAGCCCTGATGGTCCTGTAGACATTTTGCGTCGTCCCCAAAAAACATGGGACCAGGTCAGAAAAAAGAAGAAGAATAAGATCTTATGATGATGATGTTTCATAAAAGTCAATGGTTAATTAATGACATCAGGAGTTATTTTCCGGAAATCTATTGTATTGTTTTACAGTTTGTGGTAGTCTGACATGCCTGCACATTAGACTACCACAACCTTCAAATTTTCTCAATAGACTTTGAACGTAATGTATATGGCGTAATATGGTTGAACATTTATTGAAGAAATTTGACAGTTTTGAATAGGTTGACGTGCATGAATTTTTGTCACATTTAATTAAGTGCCCCAGCGCGCAACGGTATAAAATTACATAATTCAAGACAGACATGATTTTTATTACGTTAGGTAGGTACACCCATGAAGCTGTAGATATAAGGGTACACCTTCCCAACTTACACAGTTACATTTTTTATACGTAAAGCTCTACATACTCAAAAGCCTTGTTAGAAGAAGCAACAGCAACGCATAACAAAGGTGACATCGTTCAATCCTCAGAATAATAACTAAAGCTATATTGTTCGGAGGTTCAATCATATTACGCGCACGTCAATATATTAAAAACGTGACGCTCTGATTAATAGAGTACGTCCCTGGGATAACCACTGCGCATGTCGCGAAATTATCGACAGGAGCAATGGGTTTTCTCTACGGCTTGAGCTCAGACGGACGACACTCGCTCGCTGCGTGCCACACACTAGCATCCGGTGTAGCTCCTGAGATACTGTCCAGATCTGTTGGTTTGCCCATAGCCGATTCTGAGAGTCCTTAAATTATGTTATTATTAACTTCAACCGCGTTTATCGCGGTTCTATTTGTTTGCGATGCGGTGCCAACGCCATCGAATAACAAAGGTAGGTTTTAATTAATTATCTCCTAAATACTTTTTACTGTTCTTTCTTTTTCTTTCTTTTTCTGTTTACTTAAGTATGGTGGTGTAAAGCCTTCTTCGATTGTTTTACCAACTTTTTTGAAATGTTTGGTTGTTTTGATGTGTCTATCGATCTGCAGGCCGGCGCGGGCTCCATTCTATATTTAGCAACAGGTGTTCCATCCTCGCTGTTAGTTGCTGCGTAGATTACTTTTGCTCGTTGGCGGATATCGTTATGACCTTTCACATTTCGAAGCCTTAATTTAGCCACTTTAAAACATATCGATTTATAAATACTTTCGATACGATTGAAAATCAGTCTTGCAATCAAGTTTGAGGGAAATATCATACGCCCTTATCACATAGTAAATACATACACGGCAGAATGTTATATTTGTATAACATGTAAAATTAATTACATAGTTAATACAGGCTACCATATTTTTAAAGAGGGCCGATTTCAAAACTATCGGCACTATAAATATTTGAACTCACATTTTTGTTAAGAAAATAGTTTTGCGCTCATATTTTAGATGGAGGCCCAATTGGTGAATTACCAGAAAATTGGGACCAAACAAAAGACGACACCCAATCCCTGTTCCTGAATAAGAGCGACAAGAATGATTTGGAACCGTACCCGTTAGCTCTCAGCGAGGAAGGTTGGTAACTTTTACCCTTTAGGGCCTTCATTAAGTACGCAACGGTCTCCTTTGACGACGAACGAAACAACACAATGTCTTGTTTTTCTCAGTTCTGAGAGGAATCAAAACTTTTCGACAGCTTGCGTAACCTGCAGTCTTAAATACCTATATGCTGGCACTTAAACCAGTCATATAAAATAAAGTAGGAAGTGCTTAGAGCTTCGGAATATTTATGAGTTTTTATGTTTTTAAAAATAAACTCTCCGACCTGCAACTATGTACTAACGTTGCAGGCAATGCTGAGGGTTACGAACAGGGAGTAGACCAGCGCTTCGACTCGCCGCAGTCGACTGGGGAACTCGACAATCTCATCATGAGACCCGAGTTGTACGGCGAGCCTCCGGCCATGGAGGGCTTGTCGCCCGGCTACGAGTCGCGGCGACGCAAACGAGGGAGTGGCACTAAAGTGGGGGGCGCCGGGGCAGCTACCAAAGTAGCTACCAAGTCTGGCTCGGGCAAAAAGAACCTGAAGTAAGTATATTAACATTTTTTTAACACTCTCCTTTCTACAGCTCTTAATAATTAACATTATTTCTTCTCTTGTCATCAGGCCTGAAGATCACGACGCCCTCTCACCGGTAGACTCAGTCGCTCAAGAGCACGATGCTCATCGCCGAAAACGTGGCAGTGGAACCAAAGTTGGTGGGGCGGCTGCCTCCGCCAAAACCGCCACCAAAAACTCTGGTGGCAGTAAGAAGAACTTCAGGTACAATTTTGTAATTTGATTTCCTCAAGTGTTTTGTCCTTTGCCATATTAGGTATTTATTTACGATTTTTTTAGGCCGATATCTGAGCGACGCAAGCGTGACTCCGGACTGAGCGCTGCTGATGTTAGAGCTCTCCTCAACTTATGGGAAGCACAGGAGCGAAGGAAACAGGAGTACAACAACCAGTGGGCTGCCGATCGATACTACGGAAGAATGAACGGAGCTGAAGAAGATCAACCTGAAGTTGACGAGAACGGCGACATCTGGTACAACGAGCCCGTAGTCGTTGGACCCCGCGAGCGCGACTACCCCCATCACTCATACTTCTCGGAACAAAATCGTATGGCATTAGCTCGAGGCTACCCCGACATGTACCAAGTGGACCCATCCGAACTCGCCCAAAGGTACGAAGAAGCCCGCCGCAAGAGGCAATACGCCAACAAGATGAAGAGATTCATGGTAGCCAGGAAACGGTCTGACGGCATGATGCACCAGAATAACTATCGGCCCAGAGATGACCTGTACACGTTAGCGGAGCTGCTCCGTTCCGCGCCAAGGGTTCAGGAACAGGACATTCCCGTATATCGGCGGCTTATATTGTAATTTGACACTGAAATGGCGGCGTCCACTCGAACCATCCTGCACCGCACAAATGACTAAGACCTTGGAGATATTCACACTCCGTAGGGCTGCAACTGTCGCCTGGACGCCTTGATGGCAACATTTTGGGGTGGAAGATTGTCGCGCATTTAATTCGCAGTGTGTAGCGGATACCTACCTACCAAATTAGAAACATAGAAATAATAAGATAGATCATTAAGTTGCGCCACTGTGTAGTATGTTTTCATCTACTTTGTCATGTTTGAAAAAGGCCTAAAGGAATTTATCCATTGAGATGAATTATTCCACAAAATAAGACTATTAAACATAACGGGTCTACATACTATATTTATTTATAATACTTACAAATCGATTTTTCCTACCTCAGTTCCCAGCATATCTGTTTAAATTCATACATGGTAAAGTATAATCAAATTCTACATA
This sequence comes from Eudonia mercurella, assembly GCA_963082485.1. Lineage (NCBI taxonomy): Eukaryota > Metazoa > Arthropoda > Insecta > Lepidoptera > Crambidae > Eudonia > Eudonia mercurella. The sequence continues at coordinate 6,483,123 of OY720038.1, forward strand.
GATAATTATGTCTAGTTTTACCAAATACCTACCTATTAATAGTTTTATGTGAAGTGAAACTTCACCTTTATTAATAGATATACCTAGAAATAGATTTATGTGTAAATGATACATAAACTGATGTATTAAATTAGTATTATATTATACATTTGTGTTTTATTTCACTACTCTCACACTTTAAATAAAATTTTCTTTTCAAATATTAAAATCAAATTAAAAGTAAAAAATAGTTTTGAAATTCCTCTAATGTCATTTGTCAAAATGAAATTAATCAGCGATCGTGAGCGCCATCAAACAAGAAATTGAATTGGATAGTGACCATGATAATTCCCTTACTGTAATATTTAAGTAAAAAGGGTAATCATAAGTTAACATGAATGAGGAGAAACCGAACAATAGTTTAATAAGTGAAAGCAGTCCTGATAACATTTCCGTAATAGAGGAAGTAGTAGCAGAAAACACTGAAACAAATCACGATGTCCAGACTCCGGGTCAAACGACGTATGAATCTTTTTTTTGGTTTTTAACCTACGCAAAACTGTTTGTGATCCGTTTGGGCAAAGACCTCATCCAATCTGTAATGTGGTACTTCTACTCCGATCAAGTTCTACCAAATCATATAGTTCATTTAATGAGAGTTCAATTGGAACTCGACAGAGAACGTGAGTCGCATACAGCTACATATAGCAGGTACATAGTCATCAAACGCTCCTCGAGTACCCCTTTGTTGGCAGAACGTACAACCCAATCTGTTTCATTAGTTGCAGAGAACTCCAACAGATGTCCAACCTTACGTGCTCCGTGAGAAAGATCATCAAAGCCATTAAGTCATATGTTCTTTCCAGTGAAGATGACGTCGCAATACAATACTCAATTAGCAAACAACCAGCTGAGATCAGTGGTATCGACAAAGAGCCGGTATTCGTCATCGTGGACTCCAGTACTCTCAGCAGTCCTAGTTCGAAGGAGTTGCTCGTTACCGACACAACCGAATTTAAAGAAACAGTGTTAAGAAAATATTTCAATACATATATTAAGCCTACTGAATTGCCATCTACGAGTAGAGATTCAATGCCACCACAAAGCTTGAAAACATCTGAATCTAAAGAGGAAGTTCAAATGATAGACATAAACCTTCAAAGCGATAATGAAATTGCATTAGTTGATAGTGAGATTGAAAACGAATCCATAGTACTTGCGTATCTTCGGAACAAAGATGCAGCAATGGAAATAGAAGGCACGTTATTATCGAGTAAAAAAAGATTGTCTCTCTTAGAAAGTGTACCAAGAATGGAAACCATTCTAGAAGGCGAACAATTCTCGACATTTCCATCGACATCAAAGAACTACCTTTGTCCAACGCAGGAATGTTCTTCGGATGAAGAAAATCAAAAGGACGATTAATTAATTTATATTTGTACACCTTACCTTCTACCTCAATTTGTTATGATCTTAATTATACTCTTGACTATTTAGTTTTCTTTTATTTTCCTTTTTTTATAATTTTATTTTTGTTGGTCAATTTATATCTTTTTATGCATGAGCGCTTTCGCATCGTACCTACATACATTACCAAATTCCATTTTATTTGATATGTTTGATTGCTACGAAAATTTATAAGTATTTTTTGCTTTATGATAAGATAATGTATAATTTAAGAAATGGTTTATAATTTAGAAATCTCGGAAGATTCCTTGGATGCCCATCTACCGTCCTACCCGACGTCTCCGAGGTCCTTAAGCTTTAAATCTGAAAGCACTGTACTTTCTTATGAAAAACACGACGATAAGCTAAAAGCAGCTGTCGAATTTCTTCACCGAGACAACGAGTTTCTTGTAGCTGCTGAAACCGGGAACGACAGGATGCTAGAGATTATTCTGAGGTAAACATTTTCATGTTTTATGTAACATGCGTCATAAAATTATCACTGAATATAAATTAAGCCACACATTTTTTTACGATTGCTAAGTATTTAAGGTATAGGTGGCGCCAAAATTTCTAGTCCCCTCTGAAGTTGGCGCGATTCGCGTCGCAGTAGTAAAAAATAGGCGTTATGTTTAGGCGAAGGCGGGGACGAGCGGTAGGGCCTGACTGTACAGCTGCGCAACGAAGCAACTTCAGAGGGGACTAGAAGTTTGGCGCGACCTATACTTACATACACCTACACATCAGACTACCACAAGCTCTTTTCCTCAATCGACTTTGATATTTATATACAAGGCATATGGTTGAACATTTATTGAAGAAAGGACATGGCTAAGCAACTGCCCTCAAAATGTATATGAACTTCTCACTAGCTTAAATTATTCAAATATTGATTAAATAATAATAACGTGTTTATTATTTTCCTAGAACAAAAATCAAGAATTTAAAAGATATTAACTTGTTTTTATGGTTTTGTTTGACAAGGAAACCATAAATATGATTAAGACGTTCCGTTTTACAAAAAAATAATATGGAAAATATATTTTTATCATTGTCGATTGGAAAATGGAATGGAAAAATTATCCAAGCAAAATATATAGTAATTTTGCTGTAGGTACTGTTAAAAAGTACTCCAACAGTCGGGGCTTTATCGAGGCTTAGTATGGACGGAAACTACACTTTGATATTGGCATTGGACACCGAGAACAGTTGAGGTTAATTATCATTTCTTAACACCTCGGTGGCCAAGAGGCAAAGCGCTCGGCCCGATATGCGAAGGTCTCGGGTTCAAATCCCAGGTCGGGCAAAGTGTGTTTCGGATTTTACGATGCATAGCATGGGCTTGCGATCACCAACCCTTTTTTGGCAAGCATGGTGATTATCAATTGCAGTGATAACTTGATTTCAAAGATGGAGGCCTTTGCCTAGCTGAGACAGAGTGAGACAGTCATATATAATAGCCTTATTTACTACTATCTTATTTGACCTACCAGCTTGGACATCGCGGGCAGCATTTTAGTTTGCCTTCCATAGCCTTTTATAAAGGTGTCCCACGAAGAGTGTGACAGGGCCCTTCGTCAGTTAATGTGCAATAATACATAACTATCTTCAGCAAAGTTTTGGGTATTTTTTTGCTTACATGGGAGTTAAATCAATACGTTAGTGTCCTCTAACACAATAATTGTTGCTTTGCGCAACTATTATGAATAAACGAGAATATGTAGTAATGGAAAAGCTCCTCGTAAATGTCACCATCAGGTTGCCTATAAAGTGCAAGTTTTATTTGCCATTCAATCACGTTAAAAAGCTAAATCTAAAATTTGTATGGCACTGAAGCAGCGCCTCTTGGTAGAAAACGAAAGGCGAGTTAAAAGTAATCATAACATATTGGAAAGTAGTGGGCAGTCATACCTTGAAAATATTTAATAAAATATATTTATCACTGTTTTGATTCTTACTAAAAACCTACACTACATACATTTATATAAATTCTGTTATATAGGACTAAATAAATAAACAACATATAAGTGAATTTTTATTTTTTATTTTAAGTGTTAATTGCTACACTTAAGCTGAATTAAATATTGCAAGCAGTCCATCGGTTGCAATCACTTTTGGATAGATGGCACTAATGTCGCTCTAAAGCATTTTAAAAATCAAAAAGCAGTGGAAAAATTCAGTGCTTACTTCAGCCTTCCTGGTAGCATAGCAGTCAGTGCACCCACCCGGATTGCGGAAGACCCAGGTTCGATTCCTGGCTGGGTCGGGTGGGCATTTAATTTTTTCACTGTATTTTATATAAATATTTAACATATAAGTGATTTGTTTTCTTATTCTTATAAGTATAAGTGAAGAAAGAAAATCTCATTTTCGTTAACGTAATCAAATGGCAACTAAAGCGCTATGGCACACACTTTTGGGACACTCGCTATATTGTTTATACCTATTTACGACCTTTTATACCTTTTGACGACCTCCTTGGTCGAGTGGCTTGCACACCGGTTTTCAAGGTGTCGCCATCTCTTAGGTCCCGGGTTCGATCCCCGGTCGGATCATTTTAGAAATACCTGTTTTTCTAAATTGTTTTGGGTCTGGGTGTTTCCTATGTATAATGAGTATGTATTTAAGTATATTATGTATGTTTATCCGTTGTCTAGTTAACCATATAACGAGTTTCTTAAGGAAGCTTTTTTTGGGGCTAGATAATTGGTGTGAGTGTGGGAAACATTTATTTATTTATTTATTTTATTTAGATCAGGTGCAGATATACAAGCGATGGACCACCTGGGTCGGAACGCGCTCCACTTGGCGGTATGCACCGATAGTTACAGAGCGATCACAATGCTAATAGAGGCTGGCGTCGCCACCAACGTTAAAGACAACCTTGGCATGACAGCGCTGTCCCTTTGTTTGATGAGGAGGCGAGTAAACTTGACATATCGCTGTAGACTGGGTGCCTCGTGTGAGTTTTGTTTACTACCCGTATTCATTCGATTACGTTTACGAAAACGAAAATTAGTATGGCAATGAAGCAGCGCCTCCTGGCGGCAAACAAGAAGAATTAACATTTTGTCCTACCAATTCTCGTTTTCGTTAACGTAATCGATTGGCGTATCAAACTCACACTAGACACCTTGTACACCCTTCGTGGGACACGAGCTGCTTTACTACAAAACGATAGCTACAGTTAGACAATGCTTAAAACAGATGCTGTCACTTTTAAGCTATTAATATTTTTAGACAGAGACACATATTTTAAACATGTAGGTATTTAGCTGTTGTTTAACTTTAAGCACTGTTTTGTATTTTTGGTTGATATTTAGATCAGAATGAGGTAAAGACCACGGGTCTTAACGGTCTCCATTTGACCGTATGCTACAGAGCGATCATATTACTCAAAGAGGCTGGCGTCGTCACTAACGTTAAGAGGAAACACTAAGATCGACTGATTATATGAAAAGTAGACAAAATCAACGTTTCGTAGTCCCCTGATTCCTCCTCCAAAACTGAACCGATTTAATTAATTTTTTCATTAAAAATTAAAGAAAAGCTTTGGCTGTGTGTTGTATGGAACCGCTGATTTTTTTTTCGAGATAGGGAGTTGGTCCAATAGAAGGAGTTGTTCGTTTGTATCACGGAAGTCATCTCAGAAGGTTTGGATGGTGATAAAAAAAGTCGACCTGTATAGATTGATAGTTTAGTATTCACCATCCAATGATTTAACGAGATCCAATGATTATGACCGTGAGTGAGATATTACACTTGAGTTACTTCGTATAGCGAGCATATGTTATTTCTAATATTTACTTCTGTGATATATAGTAATACAAGTTATAAAAAAATACCTAAAGTACAAAGGTACCTTTGTACTTTAGGTATTTTTTTTATTCAATGGTTCAAGGAGTTGGCCCTCTAGGTTAGGTACCTAGAACTAAACGTACGTACGCGTATTAAAAAGCTGCATTATAATATTAAACTAAACATACTTATTTTACAGGCCATCACTAAATGTTGCCAAGCTTCTATTCGAATACGGCGCAAAAATATTACCACGCAGTTCGCCAATGGACACAGGATTATTTATACGTAAGTTAATGATCAGCTGGTTATTTTATCTCCTCACTTAGGTTTAAAGAAATTTATTCTCATAAAGACAATACAGCCACTTACATGAGAACTTAAATTATGGTATACATTAAACTTAAAATCTAGTCGTTCTAAACAAAATCAATAATATAGAATCCTCATACCCATTATTGTTATTAATATTATGTTTCTTGAACAAATTTTGCAAGTTTCGTTTTGAATACACTAAATGAGTTAACACTTTTTATGTTTGAGGTATAAGGTTTGAGGTTATTTTATTAAAAAGCTGTGCTCTTTCAAGAATGAACATTTTTTTACCGTAGTTGGTTCTTATTAAACAAAACGAAGCGGCTAGGATAATGTTTAAATTATAATTGTAATAAAATGTAGTACGGAAGATGTGATTTAATTATTTCTACCTAAAATTGTTGTCATATAACTTAACTGTTGTCACATATTCTTAGAAACGTATAAAACTCACGCTAGATTGTGGCAGAATATCAGCTACAGCTTTCGATTCAGCTGTTTGATGCTGAGCCACATTGCCATTTTGTTCGATATTGTTAGTTTTAAGTTAATTGTAAAACTTGTAATTTTGAACAAATAAATACTTACTTTTTATTATTTTTATTATTATACTCTTTATTAAATATAGTTACCTACATCTTAAGAAAAAATTTTTACAATATTTTATATAAAAACATATTTACAACATAAAATATTATAAAAAACTTAACCTAAGTTGCCACCGGCAGCGGGGATAGACCCAAGCTATCGGTGCATGGTTAGGGCTGCAGAGTGAGGAACCTCCTGACAATACGTGCCGTGAAAAAGGAGTACTGCCTTTTGCATCTGACCCTTGACCCAACCTTTCAGCGAGAGCCTCTCTAGGTGTTGATTGACGTGATTTCAATGATCGAGGCCTTTACACAACAGTGGGATAGTTATAAGCTATTTACACTTACACATTACTTACAGTTAATTAGACCCATAAAGAAGGTACCTCCGTCCGAGACATATAACTTACCTCCTCTTTTTATTGTATGCTGACTTATCTGTTTGTGGTAATCTTAACCAATCTTTTTTTGTAGAGTTTGTAATGATGTCGATACCTACTAGCGAGGAAGCTGACATTATGCAACTACTTGTCGAAAAGGGGGCTATTGTAAACGATCCAGAGGCGCCTGGGGCAAGACAAGCTCTCCACTTTGCCGCCATGAGTAACAACTGCTATCTCATACGCATCCTCGTTGTCTTGGGTGCCGATCTTTATATGCTCAACCACAAGAAAAAAACGCCAAGAGAATTAGCCATAACATTCAAATGTAGGGAAGCTCAATTGCTTCTAGAAGAATTGGAAAATGCGGATTTATGCAGTTTGTTTAGTGCGACATCTTTAGACAATGGACAATCCTCGAACTAAATAATAATGTGGCATTTTAGTATTTGCTTTATATAATTTATTTAATAAAAAGTATTGTACTATACTGAACATGTCATTGTACTCTGTATAATATATTTATTCATCATCAGCTCATTTTATGTCCCCACTGCTGGGGCACGAGTCATCCCTCTGGATGGAAAGGGAGAACGGGCCATAAACCACCACGCGGGTCCAGTGCGGTTTGGTGGTTGTTTACGACTGTTAATGCAGCCGGGACCAACGGTTTTACGTGCCTTCCGAAGCACGGTGGAGCTCGAGATGATACATCTTTGGCCACCCATCCGATGACCGGCCCTTGCGAAAGTTGCTTAACCTCAGCACTCGCAGACCGGGCGCGTTAACCACTGCGCCCATCGAGTTGAATATATTTATTAGTTTATTGTAATAAATTAATAGATTTATTAAAAAAGTTATTTGTTACACTTTACATACCAAAATCAGTGCGGGTTGTGATCAAAAATACAAGAAATGATAATGATAAAGAAATTCCGACACATCCAATATGAGTCTCTCCTACTTGACGAACCTGAATTAAACCCATTTGGATCTCCCTAAAAAAGTTATTGACAGACCTGCAGATTTTAAAAGGCAAGATAAAATCACAACGTAGATCCAGAAATGAACCTTTGTCTACAAACAAACTGTTGGGCTCAACAGCAGCGATGGACAGCGCCACGACAGCGCTACGTATAGGGTTCTTCTTCTAGGGTTTATGGGCCTAGAGAAACGTTGTGGTTTCTCAAGCCGCCGTTTTGTGATTGTGAATACTTACAATACTGTGACCTCAGGATAGCTTCAGTTATTATTCTGAGATTGTGACCGATAAATGATAAAGGAGGATTTAAGGGTCAGCTTCAGGCCAGGGTGTTGCACTAGCTTACTATATTCTTCGGCTCCGGGGCGTCTAGCTTGATGTCGAGTATGGTGTGTGTGTGAGTGCCTATTATATATTAACAACCATATGTACTACAAAAGTGCTTTTGGTTTTGGTATCATAATATTTAATAACCTTCCTTCTGAAATAAAAGCCTTGAGCTTACCTACATTTAAATTTAAATTAAAACTTGTTTGTTAAAAAACTCTTTTTACAGTTTAGCTGAATATTTTGATACCAAATATATATAGTTAAGTTAGCGTTATAGACTATTAGTCATTTAATTTTGTATTTTAATATTATTGTTACCCTTCCCATTAATGATTTTGTAATCTCCTTTTTTATGTTATGTTACGTTATAGGTATACTGTGGTGTCTAATGTTTTTTTTGCATTACCATCTGCCTTAGAGCATTAAACCAACTGCTCTAAGTCATCTGCACAATTTGTACACAGTATTAGCAATAAATTATATTTCTATTTCTATTGAACCCGACGGCTTTTAATAGGCCTCTAATAGCCGACTTCATTTGGTGTTATGGCCGTTTTGCACAACACTTTTCGAATACTTTCAAGAATTCATAGAAATCTCAGTAATTTCCTATACCTTTACTGTAAAGAAACACATTCATCATTCATTATTTCATTATCGTCATCCATCACTAAGACGAACTACTATTAAAAATTATTCTGTATTGGTTGGATTCCCTTGCCTACCTTTCGAGAAGAAAACAAAAAAAGATGGCGGTCATGTCACAGTTGCTTTTTTCTGCCAAACAATACTGAGAAAATTGATATAACCAACTATTTTTATTTCTTACTACAAGTTCGGTTTTGTATTAAAACGTTACTTAAATCCTTGCTAGTCATTTTGATAATGTGATATTAAGTGTACTCATGGCTTCCAATGTGCACGACTCACCCGTTCATCAGACATTTGTGGAGGAGATTGATTACAGTGAAATACAAGAACTATCGGTAATTATAATAACAATTCTTCATTTCCTTTTACATTCTGTTATTTGAAATATCACTGAGTTATCGATTGTGTAAACAGGTGGTTGGGAAAGGCGCCTTCGGAGTAGTTTGGAAAGGATTATGGCGGGACACGTTCGTAGCTGTGAAGCATATCAATTCTGAGGCTGAGAAACGGGAGTTCGCAATAGAAGTGCGTCAGCTCTCTCGTGTTTCGCACCCCAACATAGTGAGGTTGTATGGAGCATGCACAAATGGCGCTCACGTGTGCCTTGTTATGGAATACGCTGAAGGTGGTTCATTGTACAACGTCCTGCACAATCGTCCGAAGCCTAAATACACTGCAGCTCACGCCATGAGTTGGGCAAGACAGTGTGCTGAGGTAACACTTCTAACAATTTTATCATATTTACAAGTTTTTATAGCAATAAAGCTATAAAATATAAGCCTAAGCTCTTAAATATCATGATATTTATTTAATCGCGACATCATTCAGTTTATTGACAACATTCATCAACATCATCAACATCAGCTCATTTATGTCCCCACGGCTGGAGCACGAGCCTTCCCTATGGATGGATAGGGAGAACGGGCCATGAACCACCACGCGGGCCCAGTGCGGATTGGTGGTTGTTAACGACTGCTAATGCAGCCGGGACCAACGGCTTAACGTGCCTTCCGAAGCACGGAGGAGCTCGAGATGATAAATTTTTGGTCACCCATCCGATGACCGGCCTTTGCGAAAGTTGCTTAACCTCAGCACTCGCAGACCGGGCGCGTTAACCACTACGCCATCGAGCTCCTCAATATGGTTGACAACATTAATTTAAGATAATTCATCAAAACAAGTGTTAATAATATCCAGACTTACTTTTTCAGGGTGTAGCATATCTTCACGCAATGAAACCTAAACCACTTATACACAGGGATCTAAAACCACCAAATTTGCTTTTGGTATCGGGAGGGCAACGGCTTAAAATATGTGATTTTGGAACTGCAGCTGATAAAGCCACATACATGACCAACAATAAAGGCAGTGCAGCATGGATGGCCCCTGAGGTAAGGATAATTTAATATCTGTCAAAGTAATCCATAAATTTTAAGTTTCTTTTTAAAAACCCACGACAAGGTTTTCATATTAGACGTAAGGGTCTTTTTAGTAAAAAAAAAATGTATTCTGTGTCTATTGACATTTTTTACATACTTATCACTGGTTGTCTTGAAGTAATCGCTATAAAGCAATAAGACCACCAAATTGACTGTTTTAACTATATGAGTTCTAATGTCTGAATGGTCGTAGTATATTAACTATAACTGTTAACTGTGCAAACAAAGTTTTGCCAGGAAAACTGCTTGTGCATGTGATAGTGCAGTATGTTAGATAAAAAATGTTTCATTATTTAAAAAAAAAAAATTATTACTTTACAGTTTACAAACACAAATGAACTAAACACATTTCACATAGTTGCAAAAGTAGAGCTTGATAAAAAAGATTAGCCTCAGGCTGGACTGGAATCGGTTTTGATATAAATTTATTATTATTATAGCCTCTAACAGACTATCCCTTTCATAGCAAATGTTTCCACTTATAGGTTTATATATATTGTCAGTTGATGTTACTTAATTATCAATTTATAATAACAAAATATTGCCCTTTGTTTATGTTAACTGTATTTAAATAACACTCTTTTACCACACTTATAAGCATGTGCGTGAGTGTCTCTGTGCATCTTGCTAAAGATTTAAAGATCCCAGTAGTTACTGCTTGGATTGTCAAAGTAATAAAATACTTTCAAATCACAATAAATAAGATATTTTAATAGAAATAAATTGGAGTGGTAATCAAACCCATGACCCACAAAGTGTTGAAAAAATTCCACGAGTGGGATTCAAACCCGCACCCCATGATATGCCGGGTCAGCAGGTGCTCTACCAACTACGCTATCGTACCTCAATCCATCTCGCCGAAATTAATCAACACTATCTACTCTTACTCTGTAAGCCAAAGGAGCCCTATTCAATGTCGGCAACTACGTCATCAACATCTGATCTTAATATTTTTACAAAAAAAATTAGTTAAGAATTAGGCAAGCTATATTTATATATATTATAGTTATATATAATGTTACGCAAATTTTGTTGCAAAAAAAATTTTTCATAAACCTGTGTTATTATCTTGATAATTTCGAATGCTGGATGTTTGCAATACTTTGACAAACATCATCACCTTTACTACCATTGATGTGTTAACATGTTACTTGGTTCTGTTTAAATATAGTATAAAATAACTTATATTTATTATTTTTGTTTTCCAGGTTTTTGAAGGTTCCACATACACAGAGAAGTGTGATGTGTTTTCATGGGGTATAATACTTTGGGAAGTATTATCTAGGAGGAAACCTTTTGAAGAAGGTGGTTCAGCATATAGAATTATGTGGGCTGTGCACACAGGTTAGTTAAATTTATTTATAATATAGCAAAACGGATGCTGACAAGAACAGCAATTAGTTCCTACACTTAAAAATACAGTCTGGATCATAAAAGTGAAGTCATAGTTTACTATTGTCATATATTTTATATGAAGGAATATTGCTTTAAAGTTTTAAGTCAGCCTGGCTAGCTAACAGCATCAACAATAACACTAGGAACTTATTTTGCTTGTTTTTAAGACAACAAACTTGCTACTATGAAATAACACCAGCTGTTGACGCCATCTTGTAAACAAAACAAAGCTAGCGCCGCGTTGTAACTAGACGTATTGAATGGAGTTGTTTAATTAAAGGGCTAGCCATGTCATTTATTGACTATTTTACCCAGTTGACAGTGACATTTATACTCATACAATCGTAATTTACATTTTAATAAGAAGTCCTTGGAGTAATACAGACTTATAAATGATAAAATATTGTTACCACTTTATGCACTAACATTTTATGGATGTGTTGATGTTGGAACAAATAAACTTTTCTATTATTTTTATATACTAAGCTATCATGATAAAATTATATTTTATCTATTTAGAGCAATACTCTAAAACTATAAAGTTATAGTGAAGTGATTGTGACTTCAATTAAATGTTTATTGCATCTAGTAACATTCCCTGTGGAAGAATGATTCATAATTAACTAGATGCTTTATAAGAATTTATTGACAAGATACATTCTATATACATCACAACAATCTTTATAATGGAGGACAGAATGTGCTGATCAATAGGGGAGAACTTGCGAAGAAACTAGTCACAACACACACATCAAGGCCTCCAGGTCTTGGTGGGAGGAGTAAAAGTGAATCAGTTATAAAAAATATGTTATCACCGCTTAGTGGCTTCTTCTGAAAATATCTTCTTCAAGAAGTATTTGTATAATTTGCACAGACGTTCAGTTCACAAATCAGCGCCGGCGTTCTCGAGCTTTAAAAGGCAATAAATATTAGACAGAACGTCTTAGAAAGAGTAAGAGATCTCGAAATAAATGATTTTTATTTTATTTTATTTTTAAAATAAAAAAAGCGACAGAAGCCTGTGGCGGTCTCGTATCACGTGCCAAGAATACATTTTTGATTCAAAATCGATTAAAAAAATTATTATATATGTATATCATAAATTGTTATAATTATTGTGTCTGTAAGTACTTGTGATTAAATACGAATTGTTTTTGATCAATAAAGCAAGAAATCATTGTCATAACATAATAAACGCGATTAAAGTGTAAACAACTTTTTAAGTATATACCAATTGTATAGGCATGTATGGGAAGTGTTGACATAATTTCCATGAGCGGGATTTAAACCGCCAACTTTTGTCAACACGGATTTGATTTCAATATTTTATATGTAATATGTTTGTCCGCAATTAAGTTTGGGTAAAATTTATGTATGTTTTTTAAAGGGGTCTCATATTTACATTATTGTGTTCCTAAACCATGGTTCCACTGATTTCCAGGTCGCAGGCCAGATCTTATAGAGGGTTGTCCTGAGCCGATAGAGCAATTGATGACACAATGCTGGCACAAAATGCCGTCGAAAAGGCCCAGCATGATAGAGGTAACTAACTTTAATGATGTATTTATTCAATTTATTGGCACCTTGGAGTACACAATTTAAGTAAAACTAATAATTGTTTTAGGGCTAAAGTAAGTCTTCCGCAACTTTGCTTTACAATATTAGCACCTTGGCGACTCAAATGCGAATGCCAGCACACCTCATGAATATCTCTAAAGAGATCTTCCCACCGTTACTACCAATTGACGCCATATTGGCTGACAGCGCATGAATTTAACATAATGAAATAAATTAATATAAAAATTTTAAATAATAAAATGAACTATTCATTCGTTTTAATAAACAAACAGTAAAGGTCATGATTTAACATAATAATATTAACAATAGATAATAATTTTATTGCAACACTATAAAACATAAACATGAACGAAAAATAAATAATTTACAAAGTTACAATTTAGTGGTTTTATCACTTTAAAGATTTAGAGACAACCTGTCGGATAGAGAGAGCAAATAAACTGTAAGATCAGGGCAAATAAACTGAAACTATTAAAACATACTAGAATATGATGATAATAAATAATAATATAAATGAAGCAAACATAATAAATATTAAGTTATTTACTAACAAACATTGTATTACACAATATGTATGTTAGTATTTAAGGTATATATTATACAAAATGACCCGGCGGACTTCGTACTGCTTTGACAGTTTTTATGACAACAACAAACAAATTGTTAATTAGATTACTCGTAAAAGCGAATATAAACAAACAAACAAACAAACTCACGTTCGCATTTATAATATTAAGTTAGGATATTATATAAGGTCACATTTTATCAACTGCAAATATTTTGAAGATAAATTCAACAACATATAAAAACTATTTTTATGAAAAACCTTAGATTTTTATATGCTCGTTTTCAAGAAAAACGCCAAAAGACATTTCAATTAAAAAGAAAAATAAAGCACTTTCGATAGTTTCAATTCAAAGGAGCCGAAATAGAGAGGCCGCAATGCCTTCACCGCTTACACGTGCCCTTAGTTTCATTCAAAAGAGCCGACAGAGAGGCCGCTCTTAAAAATATTACAATTTTTGTATCAGGAAGAGTTAAAAAAACTAGCCTGAACTTTTTTTTTAAATAGCTAGTATAGGGCCTTATTTCTCTGATATAATTAGATGTTTTGTCAAAATATTTGCAGTTGATAAAATGTGACCTTATAATAGGCCATAGTTGCCTGAAATAAAGGTATTCTATTCCATTCAATTATCTTGATAATTTGGAATCCTGCTACCTACCCCAGGTGGTGGAGATAATGTCTCTCCTATGCAACTTCTTCCCCGGCGCGGATACACCCATCGACTATGACGACTGCGAGGACGACGCCGACGACTGCTCCGACGACGAGTACATGCTCACCGACTCGCACGACGCGCTCGACTCGCAGGACGGCGAGTTGCATATACCCACCGATGTTATACAGGTATGTAAGTTATATGTTATAAGAGGCTAGCCGCCAGCTTTTAACCCTATACTTGGTAGAGTTTTTTTTGTGGAATTATATACAACGTGTAGTAAAAGTGAAAAGATCCAAAGTGTATCCGATCTAGAACTTTTATGTGTTGTTACTAAGACATAATGAATAATTTTAATTTTTCATGCAATTGTATCTTAAATGTTTATATTAGTGAAGTCATGCGCGTCGAGCGCGCATAAACAAGCAGCGGTGATCATAAACGTAAGTATTATCCGGTTCAAATGCTGTTAGGATAATACCTTTTGGAATGGAGCGTCATATGACGTCAACTGACGCCTGTCAGTACCGTTAGCAACGCTGTCGAGAAAGCGCGTGCGTGACACGTGGGTGACGAATACAACTTCATCCGAAGTATTTCTTTTTAAGTCCTCGCGCGCCATATGTACGCACGGTCGTACGTAAGGTGGCCCGCTAATTATACCTACAGCGCGGGACGGGTTAAATTATATTTATGTGACAAAAATGAGTGCTAAAAGAAGAGAAGTGCTAAACAGTCGTGCTCGAGAAATGCTTATGAGTGTGAACGATTATTTTGAAAGAAAAAGGAGCAGTGTAAAAACATTTTGAAAACATTGAATTCTTTGTTAAAAGACCTTAGTTACTATCTTTATTTAATATTTTAGTCGCCTTGATACTTGCCAAAAAATAAATTAACTGATTAATATTATTCATCAAACTGTTTAGCTGACCCTACAAGTCATCGGTGTCGCGTAACGCAACTCCAAAAGGTCCTATCCTAACAGCATTTGAACCTGATAATACACAGAGTTTACTAAACCACTAGGGCTGTGACTTGTTTATTTTTATGTGAAGTTACAATAGAAATACTTAATTACAAAATGCATAACAAATTGAAGTTAATAATTTTATGTCATAGTAACTCTGCATTCAAGATCAAGATCGCATACACTTTGGATCTTTTAATTTGCCACACCTTTCTGTTACACGTTGTATAAAGCCAGCCGCACGTTTTTAAAATAATCTACTCTTATTTTAGCCAGAACGAAACCATATTTTTAATAATAAACCCATGTTACATTATACTATATTCGGTGCTTCGGAAGGCACGTCAAACCGTTGGTCCCGGCTGCATTAACAGTCGTTAACTACCACCAATTTGCACTGGGCCCGTGTAGGAGAGCACGGAGGAGCTCGAGATGATACATTTTTGGTCACCCATCCGATGACCGGCCTTTGCGAAAGTTGCTTAACCTCAGCACACGCAGACCGGGAGCGTTAACCACTGCGCCATCGAGCTCTTCACCACCACTAATTAAAACTACTTAAAATTGACGCTGTACAACGTGATTGCATATTCCCGCAGCCCCCGCTCGCCGCAGTAGTCATGCGAAACGTCGATCACGCGCCTCGACCGCGCAGTATCGTTGAAACACAAGTCAACAAACTGCAGAACCTCATAGCGGCCGAAGCTCAAACCAAAACCGCCGCGCTCACCAAAGAGGACATGGAGACGTACAACAGAATCGGACCGATTCGAATCCCGCAGCAGTTTAAGAAGATCGACTCGGAAGCGGGGAGGTCGCCGGTCACTATTAATAGGTGAGTTTGTGGCCGTGGACCCCATAAAGGGTTTTTTTTAGGATAAATAAATTAACATCAAAAAGAAAAGTGTTGAAAAAAATTCCATGAGTGAGATTTAAATTTGTCAGGTGTACTTCCTGACCCGGTATATCAGAGTGTTTTAAATCCCGCTCGAGGAAAAATTGTTTCAACACTCTTCCTAATTGTTATTTGTTTTTTATTGCGTAATTTTGGCGTAAATAATTTAAAACACACACTAATACACACTAAATGTGCAAAATAAACGAGTTGTCCATAAGACTGCTATTCTACCAGAACTCTGTGTGGTAGCTAGGTGTGTAAGAAAAAAAAATCACCAGTATAGGTTTACCGAAATTTACGGGCGATTTTTTCTTCGCACACCGTTTAGCTACTTGGCATAGCTCTACTGGAAAAGTCAGTCTAAAATTTTCCATTTTACTATTAATAGGACTTCCAGTTCGCCTTTGCACGATAGACCCGCCCCCAACGAAGGCAGTACCCCCCAAGACACTTTGAGAGTCGTTCGCAGCCCTATCGTCTTCAGTGAGAGTTCCTCCCCTCGCAGACTATCTCCCATAGTCAACTACAATATCGGGAATATGAACCCTAGGCACATAGACATAGAGCAGTTCTGGAACAGAGAAAACGACAAGCTCTCGCCCCGAAGCCTTTCAGTGAACAGTAATACGAACTCGTTGAGAAAGGAGGATTACAATCAGAACTACTGTGACAGACTGAGTACAAACAGTCCGATGCCCATGAATGAGTATAATGGAAATATGCCGCAGTCGGTAGACCCGAGATATCAAATGCCTCTACAGATAGAAGTGGATCCGGTAAGTCGAAATCAGCATAGTTATAGCCTTTTAACATTTTGACATCTTATACAAACTTTAAAGCTGTAATTCTTCCAAACCAACAGGGTTCAAAATTATCAAGATAATGACACATGTTGATAATTCAAATTCAAATCATTTATTGACCACATTATAACACAGAACGTTGATGATTTTATAAAACGGATGACTTTCAAAAAACAATTTTAATTTGATTTCAAAACCTTTAATTTTAATTATCCGATAAATATCATGATAATTTATTAACAGTGCAAACCATATAATTTGTTGTATTTTTTATTAGATATTAAGAAATGCATCATAATTTGGACGCTTGTAACAAACTATATAAACTATATTTTGTTGTTTCCAAAGTATTTAAATTCTTTGACAATCAACACCGTAACATCTATATCATTATTAATTTTAAGTCGTTTTAATTGGTGGTGGTGAAGAGCTCGATGGCGCAGTGGTTAACGCGCTCGGTCTGCGAGTGCTGTGGTTAAACAACTTTCGCAAAGGCCGGTCATCGGATAGGTGGCCAAAAATTTATCATTTCGAGCTCCTCCGTACTTCGGAAGGCACGTTAAGTCGTTGGTCCCGGCTGCATTTGCAGACGTTAACAACCACCAATCCGCACTGGGCCCGCGTGGTGGTTTACGGCCCATTCTCCCTATCCATCCATAGGGGAGATTCATGCCCCATTACTGGGGCATAAACCGAATTTGTCAGACCATAAAATGAGCTGATGATGATGATAATGAATTGATAATTATCCAAGTGCTATTATCATGATAATTATCGTTATAAGTACCACGATAATTGTCATTGATAATTATCCTTTGGAACCCTGCAAACCAATAAGTCGACTTTATTAAAACTTTTTTATGTTAATGGGAAACAGAGCGGATGACAGTTATAGATCACATTTCAATAAAACGTTTGTTTAACCTATAAAACGAAACGTGAAATGGCAGAATAACATGTAGGTAATAGTATTAATTATTTGAGAGATTGTAACAAATTCGTTCTGTTTTATCCTAGCATGCATGGGAAGCAGACTATGATGATTACGTCGGGGTCAAGAACACTCTTGGGTTTGACAAATTCCTGATGCTGGGTAAGTAGTGGTGCATGCTTTTTTACATAATAATAACTGAACATACAGTTCTGCTTGCATTTGCAAACTTCACATAATGGAATAGTGGCAAGTGTCAATTTCAGTTTTAAATTTTTCAAATAGTTACTTAAATTTTAGCCGAAGCGAAACCTTATTTTGACAAAAGAATAGATTTAAAAGGAACATAATTCAGTGAAGAAATCACTAACACCCGTTTGCACTAAACATATGAATCGCCTAAGTCTTGGCTTTACTACTACCTGGTCAAGTTAACTCGGCACCTGGCTCGAAAACGTAGCTTACACTCGGGTGCCGAGTGAACTTGACCGGGTAGTTAGGCAAAGACTTAGGCGATTTATAAGTTTAGTGCAAACGGGTGTTAGTAACTGTTTTATGTATCCTCTTCCAGCCTTTGAACTATAATATATAACTATAATAAAAAACCCAGGTCGAATCCAATCTTCAACCGGTCTTAGCCCTGTTTGGTTGATGGGACAGCAATGTTTGAGATAATATAGCCAGTTCCTCAGAAGTAGCGGATTCCGGGTAAAGTGCGCTTTAACTTCGACCTTATCGTCACAAGTTAAAAAAAAAAATTACTTTAAACCGTTTTATTGAAAATAAAGATTATAAAAAAAAATTATGAAGACAATGTACTAAAAGCTAAAAAATAAGTTGGTAGGTCCTAGGCAGTCATCACACCACGTTACATACTTCTCTTTCTTTTTAATTCATTTCCGGTGGCCATCTTAGATTTTAAATTTCCATTTTGTTGGCGGCTATATTGGATTTTCATTGTTTTTTCATAGTGTAATCTATGCTACTAGTCAAGACCTTTTATTGATACCCATATTGAAGAGGCTGTAAAAAAAATTAACCTGCCATTTTGTTGGCGGCCATATTAGATTTTCATTTTATTTTCATAAGAATCTATTCTACTAATCAAGCCCTTTCATTTGATACCCATATTGAGGTAGTAGTGATAAAATGTATGTAACCCACCATTATGTAGCGGCAGCTATCTTGGATTTACAATGATACCGAATGTATTGAATTATATTGTCATCAGAGCTAAAGGTGTGTACCAAATTTCAATCCGTCAACAGGAGTGGGGTCAAATTTCAATTCCTAGATTTGACCCAAACAAATAAACAGGGCAACCTAAATAAAACCGTTTAAAAAAACGTGTCTTACTTTAGCCATTGTTTTGTGGTAAAGCAGCAGCAAAGCAGCAGTTGATGTCGCCAGCGCCCATGTGCAGTGGCAGTTTTGTATCAGGCAGGTCATATGTTCGTCTGCCGGCTCAGTAACAACTGAGCCGGCAGACGAACGAATGAAAGATATAATAATATTTTAGACAAATATTCTTTCTCTTCTGCATAAGTTTTTTAACCGCTTCTGTGGTTTACTGGTTAAGACCACCGGTTTGATCTAGAGGTCCCGGCTTCGATTCCCAGCGAGGGGTACATGTTTGTGTACTCGGTTTGGTTGGTGGTAGGACTTGTTTGTCCACCTGGTTAGCTAACACCATCTTATCTAAATATTTCGCCACAACATCTAGTGTTTGTAGCATTGTTTTGTTCCGGTAGCTGGATATAAGATAGCCAGTGCCTCAGTAGTTGAGGATTCTGGTGAAGTGCACTTCCATTTTTGGCCTAATCATCACAACATCAGGTGAGATGAAACCCCAAGTGCTTACCCGTAATACTTTTGAAAAAGGAAATAACATTATCAAAGATCAACACCTCTTGGCAAATGAGGGTTGGTGATCAGAAACCCGGGCTTTGTGCCGAAAAATCCGAAAGACCGAAGGCCCCAAGAATCGAACACAAGTCTTTCAATAATCAACTTCGAAAGCCGACTGCCGAGCGCTCTGTTTTGTAGCCACCGAGGCTTACATAAAAATAAACAAATCTTCCACCTCCGTAATAAAAAAAGAAATTAGACAGTAAATAAATCAAGCTATTATTCAACGTTTAAAAGCGCAACAGTTTTATAATTGCATTAATATTTTCGGTGGGCATAAATCCGTCAGCCTGCCGCGATCCGTAATCGCGCGACGCTCACAACAGAGACAAGATTGTCGTCTAAACGCGTACCAATGCATCATTGCAGCGCCGGCGCATGACTAACCGCGCGTCGAAATAGCCGAAGTCCTGTGCCAGGACGTGCTGACGCCGTGACTCATGCGAATGTTTTTATTTTATTTTATTTATTGGTCGTAACACCCGAAGGTCCTAGGTTGGGCAAAGTGTTTTTCGGATTTTTCGATGCATAGCACGGGTTCACCACCACCCATATTTGGCAAGCGTGGTGATTAAGCCAATGCCCATCAATTGTAGCGATGACTTGATGATGGAAGCCTTTGTCCAGCAGTGGGAAAGTATACAGACCATTTACTTTAAGGGGGTGCAGCGCGGACGCAAAACTGCGAGTTTCAAGTTTCTTTATGATAGCGAGCGAGCGGCGCGTGGCAGTGGTGTGACAACGGCGCACGACTACGAATACGCACGCACACTAATATCTGTACAGAGTAGGCTGGTGATTTAATAAGAGCAATGTTTACTTTCGTAAAATCATAGGCGTTTGGGTAAAAAATAAGAAAGTCTTAATATTTTCATATTAATATTTTTTAATTGAAAAATAAGACAACAGTGGCCTGCAGAATATCAATACAAACATTTTGATGTCGGATCATTGTTTCTTTTGTGCTATATTTACAATTACAATTTTTTTGTGTATATGACCTATTCAGCGCCTAGCACCAGTGACTTAAAAACACGTACATTTTCGAAATTCCGCGCGGCACCCCCTTTATTACTTATTTATTGGTACGAGCCTTCTATACACTACTTATAAGTTTAATACTGGCACCCACCACCATACGATTAGGCTATTTAAAAGACGCCAGACGTTTTCTCTCCTTCCTATGACATGGGGTTCTTCAAACGAGGCGTGACGAGGCACGTTGTGAGCCGACAGGGTGAGGGTTACTGCTGCGTTGTTTTCAAGCTGCACCAGATGTCTTCGCCTCTTGACTCCATTGCTACTTAACGTCAAGTAGAGTGGACTAATTTGCCGCGCTAACTAAAAAGAAGACGATTTTGCGCAAGTAAACCCACCCTCAAGGGACTATCTGTGTCGAATCGTAACGCAAGATCAGGGGGTCGACCGCCTAACTCTCTCGCTTTCGATCGCTTTGAAGGCGACGCGAGGAGGAGGCGTCATCTTGTCATTTCGAAAGCAATATGAAAGTAATATCGAAAGCTATAGGCTATAGCTTTCGATATTATTCGATATTGTATTTCAATATTATATTAGAAAGCGAGGCGAGGGCCTCGCCTTCAAAGCGATCGAATGCGAGAGTGTTAGGCGGTTGGGGGGCAGGAAGCGTCGAAGCGCATTCTTCATCCGGAACTCACAATACTAAGTTTCACAACCAACAACACTCACACAAATACGAGCAATAACTAGGTGCAATATATTATAGACTTAAATCTAAGTGTGGTCTCAATTATAGGCTGTTACGGCTTGCAAGATTACAAAAGACTGCAATAATTTGGCGCTTAAAGAAAACTTAATAGAAAAAGAGCGACAGAACCGGTTGGTCTAATAAATTCAATCCAGAGGTCCTGCCCCCCAACCGCCTAACTCTTTCGCTTTCGATCGCTTTGAAGGCGAGGCCATCGCCTCACCTTCTAATATAATATCGAAATATAAAATCGAGTAATATCGAAAGCTATAGCCTATAGCTTTCGATATTGCTTTCATATTCCTTTCGAAATGACAAGATGACGCCTCCTTCTCGCCTCGCCTTCAAAGCGATTGAAAGCGAGAGAGTTAGGCGGTCGGCCCCCTGCTTTGATAAATAGAGATGACACGATGCCGATTCGTACGCCTCAGAAAATCTAGTAGGAGACGCGGACACGCTTGCGTGATGCCATACCCTCTGCAAACCCTCTCAAGATATTCGATCACCATTGCTTGAGTAACCATTAGGCTAGCCGCCGACAAAAGTCCGGTTAAGTTGTAACGGCTGGTACGACATAAAACAAAAGAGATTTATTTATTTATTTAATTAAGGTACTGCAACAGAGTACAAACTGAAACTAGAACTTAAGATTAATATAATGTTAATAAACTTGTTGAATCTGCACTCCAGTTATAGCTTTACACGACTTTTGCATAAAAGAAGTTCACGCTAGAGATAATTTGTAAGAAAAAAAGAAAAGATGAGACACTCGGTTTGTTCTAAGTGTGATTAGGTAGAGGTAAAATAGGAAACCAAGAAATTCTCTGTTCAGTTCAATAGAAGACAAAGGATAGCATAGCACCGTTAGTTTTAATTGAAGAATAGGCAAATAGCTCCACTCTACCTGATGTAAAGCAAAAACAAACATAGCTAGTGGATCAAAATTGTGCCTCACTGGCCGTCCCCCCCTTGCCGACCCGCAATTGATTATTATTAGCCTTATACCAACTAAAACCTGACTACAATTTAATTTCTAGCATTCATGCTTGATATTAGTCCGCCCGGCTAGATACCAGTTACTTACTGCCTTAATGCAAGTTTAATAAATACTTCTACTAGAATCTTTTGAGCAAACAAATGTGCAGGAGTCACAATCGCTTTGTTTATCTATGGCTGAGATAAATGTAACCTATTCTAATCTTAATTAGGCATCTCGCTATTGAGTTACAAAAATTATAGAAGTTTGATTTTGCTTATCACAATAATTATGTACAGGCCTATGATATATATCAAATTGTCACTGTAACATAACTCCGACGCATAGAACTGTGTAGTTCCCAGAAGCCCGCATGTTTAGCGCGCCGCTATTTGACAGCACCGGCCACTCAAATATCAACCGCTTACTCATTCGCTAAACGTTTTATTTGTGTCAAAAATAACTATATTGCGCTGCGTAAATAAATAATTGGTACATTTGGGTTGAAGATCGCTCAGAAACTTATTGCTCTTCGTATAGAGTGATCGCACTTTACCCCGGAATCCTCAACCACTGAGGGACATGCTATCTTATATCTTAACTGTAACAACTCTGCTATTACTAACATTGATGTTGTTATGGCGATAGACGTAGGACTTCGATAAGTCCATCTTAGAAAATCGGTGTCAAAGTTGTATCGTTCAAATTCTTGTTGTTTATTAACAATAATTGTTTTTTTAACAATTATAATAATAATTGTTTGTTGTATTGAATATTTTTTGGTTAAAATTTATAATCAGTTTATCATAAAGTACTCGAAACATATGGTTTTGGCTGATATACGGAAATCGCATGGAGCCAGTAAGGTAATTATACAAGCCATAACTTTAGACACCTTTCATAAATAGTAATTCTTAAAATTGGACAAATCTTAGAAGACACAACCCAAAATCTAAATCAGTTTAAAACCGACTCGACCAGACTCATCGCAATATAAAAAATAACGATAACGAGTAATGTATAGAAAACGGGCATATGCCAGTGGTTTCTACTGCCTGCCTGATAATTTTTAATAAAAATAATATTATGCAGTTACGCCAAATTCATTTCGCTCAAAAACCTTGCTTCAACTCACCATAAATCTGTTTTTGTTGAAAATAGCAACATTCAAGTGAATTCATAAAATCTGACTCATCATTGTGCTGTGCTTGTATTTTAGATTTCAGCGTTAGATTTTCACGTGATCTGTCTCTTCGCAGAACCAATGCGCAAATCTCATAAATCAGCCCAAGTTTATTTCCCTAATCAAGTTTTATATAATGATTTTTCAAAGTATTACTGCAAAATTATTATTATTTCTCGTTATGCATATTTTTATTTTTATAAAACAAAGTCTCAAAAAGTATTTGCTGTGGTGGTTTACCACGAATTTTAATGATCGCTCATGATCTTAGCTAAACCAACGTTCTCTTCATTTGTTATCAAAGTATTTAAGAATATACTAAGGTTCACTTCTGGTTATTAATTTAAGATTTGTTGTCCTTAAATTGTTTTTCCTTTCTCGGTAAGCTTTCGATTGTTAGGAGCAGTGTTAAGGAACAAAAAAGCTATTTCAGAAGAAAGATTATTGCTTGGTTCAACACTCCTTCAATCTTAAGACTTAGAGACGATTCATCTGAAAACATTCTGTGTCGGTAGCTCAGTTGATATTATTGCTGGGATTGCGAAAGGTCTGATTAGTCCTTTCTCCATTAATTCGCAAAACCAATCGGGTTTTATCAATTAGTTTTTAGGCTGATAAAGTGAATAGAATTGTCATGAGTTCAAGTTCCACCTGCGCAAAGTCGTTCTTTCCAACTGCTATTTTAAGTTATCATTACAGTTGTATTACTTCTTACAACATTAGTTGCTCATCCGTAATAGTTCCGTCGTCGTACATCAAAGCCGTATACCGCAACGCGAGTGCGTTTTGTTTTAGATGCAGTTATAAATCGAGCGGGTGGAGTGTGTTATAGTTGTGTATCGCGGTCCAGATGCGGCTCAGGACGGTCCCGGCGTGACTCACGCTTCTCGGAAGAGGTCGAGACTATTTTAGACTGTGTCCGCTTACCTTCTAGGAACCGGGTGCTGTGGGACCAACGACCGAACGAAAAGCCAAAGTATTGTTAGATCGCGAACGGGGCTGCTGCGATCCACCATCGGTTCCTCGTTGGGTTCTCGCTAACTCGTCCGAGCGTCGCCGTCGGCTCCAGGAAAACTAGCCGATTCGATTCCAGTTACTTTGATTTTAACGGTGTTGCGAGTGACGCCGCCAACGCCGTTAAAATTTCATTTCGTTCCAAAGCTTCTTTGTAACGAGTTTGTGGCATTAGCAAGGGTTATGATTTATAGGGTAGTTTCTTCTCTCGAACAAATTTAGTTTCAACATCCCGTATTACTTCTGGAATAAATAATAATTATATTATTTTAGTAACGTCAATGACTGCGCGTGTAGCGTCAATATTGACCTGCGCTCGCGCAGATGGCTAGACGTATCGTCTTCTGTTTACTCGCAGCTTCCGGCCGTCGCGACCGACAACACCAGACGTCAAGGAAATGTCACACGGTACAAAAGAATACCTCATCGACATATTTCTGGATCAGGCGAGAACACTTCTGATATTACTGATGAGTTGAAGTTATGGGTATCATGCACTGTAGTCATTGACCTCAAACGAGTGCAGTATAACAGAATACTGCATGCCTACGGGTGTTACTAGGAATATCTGCATATTTTCTGTGCGTGCCAAGACGTAGTACTGGCAGTACTTCATGTCCCGCTTGCTGAGTCAGGCGGCAGACGTCAGCGTGGTAAGATCGGGATCGCGTTAAAGTAAATAAGTCGTAATATTTTCATGGGTGCCGCCGCGGCGGGCAACGCGGCCGTTATGCGCAACTCAAATAAACAAATGTGTTGATTTTTATACAGTGAATGCTAGCCTTTGAACGGCCGTCTGCTATAGCTTCATCGATTCCTCTTAGCGATTATTGAAATTTACGTGTAGTATTAAAATACTTTGCTGCGATGATGACTTCCAGCAAATATTCTTTATCTGCACAAATCGAGTGCCTTTAAAAGTGTTCAATAGCTATTTTATCAATATAGTATATTATTCATATCTTCCTGCTCCTTTTAGTTATTTGGCCATGGAAGTATAAGTAGGAATACAGTATATTTCGGGAAATATCTATTTTGTACTAGTATATTTTCCCGCTTGAAATACACCATTCACGTCCGTGTTAGCTTGTCGTTACCGCCGTTGCGTCGCATTTAATATGTATAATAAACAACAATCATTCTTTTTAATTTGAATATTCGGACATTGACATAGAGCATCGTTCGACAGACGCGAGCGTGCCGCGAGATGATTCACTTTCGATTCTAAATCGGTTGCATTTGTGCAGTGTCAACAGAGATGATCTGGATGAATCAGTGGGGTGCAATCAATCTAATTTGAGGTTGTCGAGGTGGTGGGACGGGCGGCGACGTCGCACAGTCTCGTCGCATCGTAGTGCACTCGGGTGCAGGGGCGTACGCGCACGTACCCGCATTGTCGCCGCGTACGGACACAATCGCGCACGTGCGCTCCTTGTTCGACAAACTAGATACAACACTAGCGGTAACCCTTAGTGACACGCACCACAGAAACTATTGTTCGCTACCAACTCTCGAGGCTTAGAGTCCGCGGTGAAGCCAGTGTCTAAAGCTTCGTAGCACGTGGTATCAAGGACGCTACTAATGTTATTGTGATCGGGTGAAATGCCGCAAACGGACTGCTCTGTACAGGTCTCTATAACGGTGCAACCAGACTACGACAAATATCAAGTGTTCGTTGACGTTTTCATGAGTAAGTGAGAGGTTTTATTCAAGTTGATGGTATTGTCTTCTAATGACATGTATTGTATCTATACTTCAAAATTCGTAAACTATTTTATTTACATATTACATACAGAATTCTCCGTTATCATTTCTGTTACAAATATGTGAGGCTATAGCGAACTGTCTCTGTGAATAAAGTAGGAAAAGCTCGTTCAAGGTTTAAGTAGCTCATGACAGTTATTCTCAGTAAAATCACAGATTAAAAAATAGGTACAACAATGCTTGCAGTTTAAAGTTTTTTCACGTTGTTTGTTCATTACAATACAACTTATAATCAACGACCTTATCATTAAATCGATGAACAGTTGCTCTGCGTTCATTTATTCATTGTATTGTTTCCCTTTCCTCAATAAACCTAATTCGGCCACAAAACATGATGTTGTTGTAAACAAAATAATCTCAAGATCCAATTATAACTACAACGATTTTATTACGTCTAAATACAAATACTTACCTACATGTTTTTACATTGTCGATTCTTGATTTGTTTAAAGTTAAATGCAATGACATAAAGATACAACTTAATTTTGAAATTGGAGATAAACAAAAGTTTAAGCTTTAATTTTATTAACATTAAGATTTAACATCATGCAATTGTTCAATGAATAATCCATAAAACATAGAATGCTCCATTAAAATTTCAGCGATTAGTGCAAACATTAGTTATAGATGTATTTTGTTATATTGTTATACTTAGTTTAACGTAATATATAATTTAATTAAATACAATTAGCTATGCTTAAATAAAAATACTTTTTCATGAATGAATCAGAAGTTTTAGACTTGAAATGAAAATATCGTTTAACAGATCGAAACAAATGAAAGTGAAAACCAAATTGGCGGTACGTATATAACACTTGTCATGTCATCGAGTTGTTGGTTTGCGGCTGGTTTCATCAGATAAGATACAGATAAATTAACTATCTATATCTTGTTTAGGTTTCTTTAACCATTTTATTTGTGTCACAATTCTATCTTATTACCTAATTGAAAATATAGATAAACAGATTATAGAAGCTGGCCGTAAATCATATAATTAGCTACTTCAATGAACCAAGATGAATATGTTTGCATATTTTTCCCCTGGGACAACAAAAAAAAACGCAATCTGTCTCATCTTTAACATCCCATATTATCGTTATGCTGAATATGCGCTTTTTTGTAGTAGGTACCTATTTATTTATTGCACTCACTTTAACGTTTCTTAATAAACTATTTATAATAGTGTAACGGCATATCAAGAGTGCATTCAAAAATAAATTTTGTATGAAAAGAACTCCAGAACGATACATTAAGTGCTCTGGAAGTAGAGATGTCGGCTCAGCTATCAGCACTTCATGTCACTGTAAATCACGGCCCTATCCGCCCGTCCTCCAACTACAAAGCACCAATCCCATCTATCCGCTCGCACGTTCACATCCATCAATATGAAAATAACTAGTGACGGGCATCGCAATCACATGGCAAATTTATAATCTGCTCTAACTATTACCGACAGTAAAATAATCGTCTGTCAAAATGCTATGCCAAAAAGTGGTCGCTAACGACCCTCCGCGCATCTCGGTATCATCTGACGAGCGGCTATATCGCGATGAATCACCGCTAATTATTTTACGAGCATCGACACATCGAGCCGTGCGACAACCGATGTAAACAATTAGACAGGCCACTCCGCCTCGGCCGCGTATGGCGGCGTACGGCAGCGCAAGCGCAAGCCCTCGGCCCCCGTCCAAAGTGACGACCGCTCTAAATTTATTACCAATGTTAACTCTTTTGTTGTACGAGCGATCGTGAGCGACGATAATAAACAACGCTTTGAAGGTACCGAAATAATTCTGTTTACATGGCCCATTATCACGTGAACAGGACCAAGTGGCATCCCTTTAGAGCTCGGCTCACGTAGACTTTAAAGTGTGTTTGTAGCTTTCAGCACACCGTCTATCAACAAAAATTAAAAATACATACACGCTTTTAACGACAGGATATTTCGTTCAGCCTCTCGTCATAATATGTCGTTAAATGTTTGGCAGGAAAGTAGCGAATCGTCGTTCTCCGCGATGCACGCACAATAAAGCTCGATGTATCGCTGCTTGTGTACGGGCGCAACAATTAGGGTTTGTCGTAAATCATTATCGGTGAGACGTTTTGCAGACGGCGCCGATAGTGAATCAGGCTGGAATACGATTGCCTTTATAGCTGCGGAGCAGGGCCGTTGGCATCGGCATCGCTCGTGACTAACCGCTGCCCGCTCTAGATACAATCAAAATATGTGACAAGTTTATTTCTATTCGGAACAACACATTCTGCCCGCTCGATATAGTTGAACATCTGCTGATTTTTTCGACGACATAACTAGGTCGGGGCTCGCTCCTGCGTCACGCGGCCCGCGAGCGATTACGTTTACGCAAAATCGTTACGCCGCTTTTCTATGACCTCGCGGCTGCTGTTACCTCTCCCTGGTACCCACCGACTACTTTTAAGTCGTCTTAAACTTTGCGGTTTACTAAATCACACAGTGAAGCTAACACCGATGAAGTTGCGTCACCCCGACAGGTCGTTATTCCAAAGTTGGTTTGTTCTATCCTATAATTAGCATTGTTCGATTCAAACTTAAGCGATGATGATGCGATCCTTGATTGATAACGCAAAAAACTTAAGGAAATACCGAATAGGATTTAAAGTCGATGACCTGAAAGTTAAAGTTGGGTTTTCCGCACATGTACCTAATTGAAATATAAATATTACATAATTATACATTAATTAATTATAATTTTATGTATGTATAGTTCTCTTTTCTTACCGATCACTTCTAGCAATGACTTGATTTCAATGATGGAGGCCTTTGCCCAGCAGTGGGACAGTTATAGGTTGTTTACCGTATAGTTCTTTTGTAATTTTATTGTCATTTATTTTAGATTTTTTTTTTTCGTTTAAGCATTACTTTGAACTATTTTTGTAAATGGCATTGAATAAATGATGTTTTATTCAATTCTATACTGTAATTTTATATAAAAATAAAAAATAAAATTTCCATGTTGATTGGCCTTAAATCTTACTTTTCTATCTCAGCAAGTGAGAAAGCATGTGCCCAGGTGTGCGATTATTTTAGACTAACGATGACCCAATTTAAAACTATATTCAGCCTACAATTATCCATAAAATATATGACTAATAGATACTTAGGAATTCTTTTGAAATGATATCATCCCAATGGTGATTTCATTTCAAGTACAAAGAGATCTGTAACGCTTGAACACAAAGGTAGAGAATAAGTGACAATGACAGAATATCGGGGATTCATTTAAGGGTCGATAGAAAAAAATATTAAATGCAAAGTTGAAATAATGTTTTTATTAGTTACAATATAAATTAACAGTTGCAACAGTTATAGTTTGAAAATCTTATTCTTTTTCAACTTTCAACAGGCCACTGGCATTTCTAGACATTTCTCTTTATTTTGGAATAAGACGACAATATTGTTAGTAGTGACAGTAGTGTGGATATAGAAATCAAAACTATATCTAGACTACTGTCACTACTGTTATGCACATCAACTAGTTTATACTTTCGTGGGCTTCGAAAAGGATGTTAGCTTTTCATTTTTTAATCAAAATCACACTTATTTCAAATTTTTACTTGTACAATAGCAAATCATTTAAACGTCGAATCAAAAGTAATATGTACGCATTATCTAAGGTGCATCTCTTGTTAAAAGAAATAGCTTTCAAAATAAATGCAGGCAAATAGAAGAAAGACAGAATTACACCTCACTGTAACACCAAGTGCCTGAAGAATAAACTGTACCTTTATTGAATATTTAGCATTTAATAACGATTAATCGTTGACGTTAATTGACGTCTCTGAAAAGCGTCAAATCAAAAGCAATCTACACGCAATAGCTAGGTGCATCTCATGATGAAAGAAACAGCTTTCAACATACATGCTGACAGATGAAGCACAACAATACACCTCGCTGTAAATCCAAGTGCCTGAAGAATAAACGGTACCTTAATCGAATATTTAGCACTCAAAACAAGTTATCATTATCGTTAATTGACGTCTCTAAGGGTATATAGTGAAGGCTCTTACCCCAGCAGTGGGGACATAAAATGAGCAGGTGATGAACGTTCCTACTAAATTCTCCGAAACTTTCAAAATAAATGCAGTCATAATAAGAGAGCTTTCAAAATAAATGCAGGCTACTGCCTGTAAGAATGTAAGAGTAAGAAGGGCAGCACTACACCTCGCTGTAACGCCAAGTGCCTGAAGAATGAACGGTACGTTAATTGAATATTTAGCACTCGATAACGAGTCGGTTAGCCGGGCGGGCGGCGAGCGATCCGCAGAAATACGCCGATGACTCACCGCCCGCTATTTCTCAACCTTTGCCAATAGCTTTTGTTTTACTTCCTAATGCCACTACAGGTTTTTCCACTATTGGCCCGTCTCCCGAATTGTACGTTGAAATGATGATTTGCACTCTGGTAACGAAAACGAGGAGCTCGATGGCGCTGAGGTAAGCAACTTTCGGAAAGGTCGGTCATCGGATGGTTGACCAAAAGTTTATCATCTCGAGCTCCTCCATGCTAAAGTCGTTGGTCCCGGCTGCATTAGCAGTCGGTAACAATCACCAATCCACACTGGACCCGCCGCGTGATGGTTTATGGCTCGTTCTCCTTATCCATTCATAGGAAAGGCTCGTGCCCCAGCAGTGGGAACATAAAATTTGATGAAGAACGAAAACATAGATCGACAACCGTCTTTGGTTATTCTTTAGGTCTAGTTAGTACTTGATTCGTACAATGTAGGTCATAAAACATATTTTATAATTTTCTTTAACCATTCAAAAAATTATATCAGAGGTCGCATAATTGAACGTTGCGGTGACGTCAATTGGTCGACTTTTTACGCCATTTGAATTTTTATGGCGTATACTTAGCAATTATTTGTCCGCCAACAAACCTGCAACGTTTGAGTATCAATATTAGCCCCTTGACTATGACGTGACTGAAAAGTTCTTCCTTCCTATCAAATAAAGCACATTACGTTTTGCCTACTAGCCACGCACAGATAATCCACGAAACACACACAGACACACCAAATCACTCACACATTCCCACAAACCATTACCTACACAACACACTCCGTAACTCAGTTAGTTCATTGTTTTATTTTTTGTTACATATTGATTTTTTGTTTGTTGATAGCTCATTGTTTAATTGTTTAGCTCCAAATTATATATAAATAATATTAGTATACCAACAACTCTTAAACCGAAGTCTGCGGGTGGGGGGTCTGGTGACCTGTAGGTACAGATTTCCTTCTGGAAACCTATTTCAGGCTTCAGTTCCTCACAATTTGGGCTTTTACTAATGTTTTCTTTTTTCTAATGTAGTTTTAGCTTTAAGTGACCAATTGTGAAGAAACAAATAAATCTTTTATTATTGTTATTATCCTCTTTATTTATTATCTCTCATATATAAATTTACATTTTAAAATATTTTTTAAAAACAAAATAAATACAACATTCAAAAATATCAAGTTAGAGACACGTATAAACTCACCGGAATAAACGATAATAAAGCAATGTATTTTAAAAGTATTACCTCTGTTTAAATAATCATCCCGAAATCATCAATTAATTAATATCATAAGACTACAACAAGTAGTTTAATCCTAAATGCAGTTATTGTTTTAAACCTATAAATACATGTCAGTGGAAATGAGTATAAAAAAAAGGAAACTTAATCTTTATCAGGAAATGAAACTGAACTGATAATAATAATTAATTAAAAAGGGAAGAAGCGAGTTCTTGGCCTAGCGAGAGTCTATGAGTGGTAGGGGAGTATGAGCTGGCATTCTGGTTGAGCATGCTGTTATTGCTATGCCAGTAATTGTATATGGTCAACCTTATCCTAGTTGTTTCATTTCAATGTGTAGTGTTCGCATAAACTTTAGAAAATAATATGCAACCTTATCCTGTTTAAATACCTACAATATTGTCTCTTCTTGTGTCTCTTCAATCTCAAAGGTTGGCCGTCAGCTTCTTATGTTCCTTATGTAGAACAGAACGAAAAATTACTTTTCTCACATTTCAGTCTGCTTGTTATTTTTCAGTAATTCATCCTGTTGAGGCATCTTTGTCCTATGTTTGTGTAGTTTGGTGGTATAGTAAAACAATTTAATAATCTTCTCTAAAATGACTTTTCATTTCTCATGCTCGTAAAGTTGTTCTTTATGTCGAGAGGAGACTGCATAAAATGGGTTTTTATGCTCTTGTGCATAAAGCAATTTCTTCTTTTAGGACTAAGGCAATTAGGCCTTAACCCTTAACCACTGACGTACGTCTGAGAGACGTAGGTGCGCAATTAAAGCGGTCATATCTTTTTACACCAAACGCGCACGGACTTGTCCTTTCTTGTACCTTCCTAAGAACCAGTGACGCGCGCGCAGCGGGGGTAAGAAGTCGTGTGGTGCACCTCGATTAGGTAAGTATAGCCGTCCTGACGTCTGTGGGACGTAGCGTCAGAGTAAATGAAAGTTTTGATTTTTTTAATTAATTCTGTTTTACAGTTAAAATGGCTCCGAATAAACGTTATTTGGATACTCAATACCCGACTTCAACTAAACAGCCTCGAATCAACGTAACTGAACAACGTTTTGAGAGTTTGGTCATGGAAACCCTTGCCTTTTCGAACTCTGATGATTCTTCAGCTAATGAGAATGACATCCTGCCACAGGAGGCTGAAGTAGACTCCTCATCGGATAGCGATGACAATATCCCCTTAGCAGAACTACCGAGTGAAAAGGGAATAGAAGTAGCCGTTCCTTACTCAGACACTGATGAACCTACGACATCACAGGAATCCACAAGAAAATATTATTACGGAAAACAAAGATGTCTGACACTTCAGACATCTTTGTGTTCCGTTTGCCCACTGGCAAAAGACCCTCCGACCAGAAATCGACGTACGCTCATAACATCGTAATACCAATGGCTAATGTGAACGTCCCGATAGAAAGTGAACCAGTAAGTTTAAACAATTTGGAAATTTATTCAATTTGGGAATGGAACTCAAAGGGCTACTCACACGCATTCTGGGTACAGCTGCGATACCTCGACCGGAGGAAACATTTGAAAATTGTCGGCTCAACGTCCGTAGGAACTGTCATTTATATTATAAACAAAAACATAGAAAAACCTCGGTTATATGTCACGTTTGTAAGAAACCCGTAGGTTGCAGTGTTCAAAACCGGCTTGTAACACATGTCGTTAAAAAGTGTCAAGTTCTTAATAATATGCCATTTATTTGTTTTTTAATTAATGACAACTATCTAGATATTAAGATATTATCAGCTCTGTGATCATTTTAGACTGATAAGTTAAGTTTTTGAGCCGTTAGAAAGACGGCGTTTTTTGTTTCCATTGATTTTTCAAAGTTTTGTATTTTGAGTTTAAGTAAATACTTTCTGTATAAATAACGTGTTTTTTTTATTAATTTGGCACTCTTTATGCTAAAGTAACGATAAATAATAAAACAAATAAATAAATAATAATATAATAATAATAAAGACTATTTTAAAAACCGTACGTCAGAATGACGTACGTCAGTGTTAATGAAAGTAAATAATGGTCAGTGGTTAAGGGTTAATGTCACATACTTACACAATACACCTTCATTTTATTGATATATTTTTATGAGATTTAGGTTATATCTTAATTTAATTACGACATAATATGTGTTACTGTCTAAATACAAATTTACGAATAATACGGGCGTGCATTTACGTAAAAAAATATAACGCAAATATTTATAATAACTTGGCATTACGGCTCAGACCTAAGTCGAACGTCACATAGTTGAAAATTAAAGAAATAATTAAATTTTCTTGTTTAAGCTTAATCTTTGTTTTATTTCCTTGCAATCGAAGTGAAAAGCAGAGTGTAAAACTCGAGTATAAAACCCATTTTACCCTCGACGTGACTATCCACCCTCGCCGTACTGGCTCGGGTGGCTATGTGCACGTCTCGGGTAAAATGGCTCGTTTTATGCTCTTGTTGTACAATCTACTATTGACTATTGCTTTACAAAATTTTTAAGTAACGCTTCGGTGGCAGAGTTGCAAAACACTCGGCCCGATACTCAGAGGTGCCGGTACAATTCTTAGTCGGGTCAATTGTGTTTAGGATTTTTCGATGCATAGCCCGGGTTTATGATCACCAACCCGCATTTGGTAAGCGTGGTGATTATGCCATTACCCATCAATATGTAATTTATTTATTTATTTCGGGACAACAAACAGTTATAAAAACATAAAATCTTACAAATCTGGTATAATCATACCACATCAACATATACAATATTGTAACCCACAACATTATCCACATATTAACAAAGAAGAAGTGTGCAACTATGGATCTTAGGCTACGAAAGCTAATAATTTTGCATTACAACAATTCACATAGGTATGCATTTTTTGTAACAAAAAACAGAATATAATGAATAGTTAAATTTAGCCTTGTTTATTGAGAGTTACTAGATCATTTTTAATTATGTATTATTTCTAACATTTATCAATCAGTTTATTTTTATTGTTATGGAGATTTAAATTTTCCCAGCATTGGGACAGTTATAGGCTATTTACTACATTGCTTTAATATTTGTAAGTACTTAATTCGTGAATAGATTGAGATTGCCCAAAATAAATGTCTTGTGTTAAATACATGCGGAGTGTAAATCGTGTACGTAATCCACTTCCGACACGCTCCAACGCCCACCGCTCATAGTAAACAAACCACAACAACATTCTTCAATCTGAAGTACGTTAAGGTAATTAAAGATTGCCGTCAATTCAATTTATTGATGATTCAAAACTTTGTATTAAAAAAAACCTTCCTACATTTTACAAAAACACAAATGTTGAAAAAATTTCCACGAGCAGGATTTGAACCTGCACCCTTCTGACATTCCGGGTCAGGTGCTCTTCCAATTGAGCTATCGTGGTTCTAACCAGCCCGCCGATCGTGTATCGATCGATCGATGTAGGATAGCCCTTCCTAAATTTTACTTGTTTGTGTACTATAATAACCGGGGGTACGCCAATAACAAAACGAATTTAACTTTGAATTAATGTATTATCAAATCGTATTAGTTTACAATTCAGCCCTAGCTTCTCGGCGGGCTGACACCGAATCAATCCTCTTCATTTCCTCTTCATTTGTTTCCTTCTAGATTTATTATTTTCTTATTTTCAAATTCAGAATACGTCGTGTGCCATAGAGCTGCCCGGAGCACTTGCTTCTTAGTCCGGACTACTTAGTCCCGATCACTACAGTACCGCTTGTTACCGCCTGGCTTCCTTACATTTTTACCTTCTAATCTAAGTCTGACGCCATAACGACTCTATGTTGATAGCATTGTTTTGTTTCGCCAGTTCCTCAGTAATTGAGGATTCCGGGCAAAGTGCGCTCCCACCTTTAGTATTGCGTCACTTACTTTCAGGTGAGATGACAGACAGCCAATCGCTTTTAATAATTTAAATAATATATTCTTGGTTCAACGTGAAGTCGGATGAAGTACCTTTAAAAATATTACCACCTAGATTTATAGCGAAACAGAAAGAAATCTTCAAATTAAATCATGTTCATCAATCATCAGTTCTTCTTATAATAATCCAAATACTGTTCTTACACACAGTAAATGTGTTTGCACCAAATGAATGAAACATTAAACCATTTTCCGGATTACTTCAAGTAAATCAACCAAGATCTCTCTCTCTCTGTTCTATATACACTGCTCTAGCTCCTTACTAAATCTGTAACCCATATCTTACGGCGAATTTACTTGAGAATATCCATACGCCCGGCCGTCGTCACAGTTGTCCCTGCGGCCATCTCTGCTTTGTGTCCCGCCCCACTAGATCCTTTGATCTGATCTGGATACAATCACCTATATAGCGTATTAACGGCGACTGGCCCAGATCTAGTTCTGCCGCCGAAGTTGGCACGAAAATGTAAACTGCCCTCTTTACTATAGGCGCTAATACCCAAACAGCGCTTCATTGCTACCTACATTCAAATATTTAAGGCGCACATCGTATTATAACCTGCTTTTATTTTTGGGAAACCTTGGAATCTTGGTCATCTAATTCAATTTCGCTTTCATACAATAAACATCAATGTAAAAAAATAAAAGACGATAAACGCTGCCACTTTTAGCTCTTTGTGAGTCACCAAAGATGTCTGCCTCTCAGTCCCGTATGGCTTGTATTATTGTCCTTTAGCAACTTTAAATTTATACGCAAGGACGCCTAAATTCGCACGGTAGCTATTTCCGGATGAAATGAAAATGTCTCCGGTGAATCAGACATTTTTACATGTTGGCTGTAAAACATAATTCCCTGTCAGACGCCCAACGTGATCCTAACATTAAAAGTTTGGACATTTCTTGCACGCATTGAGTAAGTGAAAGCTTCTGATTACAAGAAAACATCTGATTCCTATAATACCTGTTAAATGAAAATATAATCCAGATGCCAAATCAGTTACAAGATTTTTGTAGATGTCGTTGAGCCAAAATAGAGAAATACTGTTTAAAACATGAGTATACATATATTTAATGAGATGCTGAGTTTGAAAAAAATTTGCGAGGTGGTGTTATTTTTTGTACATTCTTGTTTCATTTTGTTATTGTTAAGAATACCTAGCGTTCTGATAATTTCAAGGTAAGTGTGTGACTTTCCCCTAGCTGGCGAGTTTCTTCCTATATTACTCCTATTTTGCGGGGCTATGAAAAGGCTAATAGTGTGGAACTTCGATAAACAAAGTTCCGAGCTTAGTTTATAGTCACTTCACGGATACTCTAGGTTGCCCAACTCTCACACTCTCTGTCTTAAGGTTGTTTACAGCCACTGAATGCTAATGTTTTCTAAACTCTTGCATTGAATGAATTTTCAAATTGTTTCCGTGTTTCAATATTTTCCTCCTTCTTTTGATCCATCATCGTTCGGCCTTAAGTATATGAATCGAACTGGAATACATAAACTCTTATTACGTGGACAGTTTCTGCGATGTACTTGATGCGAATGACGCAATCGCCTGAATCCGCGATCCGCCCAGACGCCAAATTGAAAACATATTAGCTGCTGATCTAAGAGCTTTCCACGGCCAATACATATCCGGGATAATTAAACTGATAATTTTGTCTTAGCTTTTACATCAGATACTCAATACTCAATATTTTTATTGCACACCATAATGTTACAAAGTTGTTATAATATATGTACAGGTTCGTTATAGGCCCTGTCGGGCACAGCAATTTGAAGAGGGAAGACTTTTCCAATTAATTTTAAAGTAAATTAACTTTTATTCTTATATTTTAATTTTAGAAAAAATAAATACAAAAGATAATTAATAACAATGATTAATGATGATTGTCGATATCACCATTCCCCATGACGAGAACCTCGTGAAAGCTGAGAAAGAGAAACAAATCAAATATCTTGACTTAGCACACGAGGTTGTCGACGATATGTGGAGTGTGGATTCGGCTGTCATCGTACCGATTGTTGTTACGGCCAATGGCCTGATGGCCAAGAGCCTCGATCAACATCTAATGAGGCTCTCCTTAGGCGGCTGGATCAAGGGCCTGATTCAGAAGGCAGTTTTCCTCGATACGGCCCGCATTGTGAGGAGGTTCCTGTCCCTGGAGCCCTAACAACCGGTAGCTTGGACCCTGGTCCCGATGCCGGCGGACCCCTATTTTTTTTATATTTTAAATGTTTTATTTATTTTGTTTTTAAAAAAATATTTAAAAATGTAAATTTATATATGAGAGAAAATAAATAAAGATGGTAATAATAATTTATTTATAATTATCTGATCTATAATTATTTGATATTTGATTTTTATATTTTTTATATTTATAAATGTTTGTCTTCTAAATATTCTGATATATTATATATAATAGTACCTTCTTATAAGTAATTCTTTTAACTTGTTTGTAAAATGTTTATCATTGCTAATATTTTTTATTGAATCGGGTAACTTATTGAAAATTTTTAAGGACATGACTAGCGGGCTGAAAGAATGGTGTGTCATTTTAGAAGCTGGTAGCATTAGTTTATTTCTATGTCTAAATTGATATTTGGTTATATGGTCGTTGCACTTTGTATAGAAGTTAGGGTATTTGCGGACAAATTTACACAATTCTAAGATATAAATGCAAGGTAACGTTAATATTTTATATGTTTCAAAGTAAGCCTTACAGCTTTCTGTTGCTTCTATATTAACTATAATTCTAATTAGCTTTTTTGTACTATCAATAAACTAGGAGCATCTGCACTACCCCCCCAAAGTATGACGCCCTAGCTTAGCCATGCGTACGCATAAGCATAATAAGTTGTTATTGCAGTTGCTACGTCTGTTATTTTTTTTTACTTCTCGTAATGCATACTTATAGCTGCTCAACTTTCGGTGTAGTTTAATTAAAGCACGGAGCAAGTTAGAGCTTTTAGCGGCACCGTACTTGTTTATGTTGTCTTATATGGCATATTACCTATTTAGAATGATGGTGTACCTAGGTGTACAATTGTTTTGTT
Source organism: Eudonia mercurella (assembly GCA_963082485.1). Classification (NCBI taxonomy): domain Eukaryota; kingdom Metazoa; phylum Arthropoda; class Insecta; order Lepidoptera; family Crambidae; genus Eudonia; species Eudonia mercurella. The sequence continues at coordinate 6,521,957 of OY720038.1, forward strand.
AGAAAATTTGACTGAACTTTTATTGTATTCTAGAACAACATTTAACAGGAGTACCTCAAGGCTTATGATTGAGTCAACAAATTAGTCACACACAATGTTTGTGTAAGATATCTTATTCCACCAGCGACTTTTATTTTTTAACATCAAACTAGCTCTGTATAAAATATAATTTCATTAGTTCGCACGCAGCCACTATTTATAATGTAATTTGGCCATGCTACAACAGCAACCGTCCATTGTCGTCATGAGTGTAATGCTAGGAAACATTGACAATAAAGCCCAGAGCGTGATCGTAATGATAAGAATACCACGGTTGCCAAGATTCACCTATTGTCATTTCTCAGTTGTTGGTATCTATGATCGAGGGGCTGGCACTTGAGCCGATTCGTCAAGCGCATTGCCCGTGGGTGACGCTCGTGTTTGGATTATGTCACTCGCGCCTTAAAGCGTGGTTATTTTCATCGAGATTAATTTTTGATATTGCGGCTTATGCTTCCCCGTCTGTTTTATGTATGTTGAGCATGCGTACAGAATTATTTGCGTAAACTTTGTTCCTTGAAACATAACCATGTCTCAGTGGACTTATTGATACTGTACTGTTATACTTATGCCTTCATCGTCATCGTCTTACGTCTGACTGTTGTCTTCAGATTTACCGTTTTTAGTAAGCTCAATAAAATTATATTCGATTGGACCATAAATCTTATTCATCACACCAATCCAACCTGTTAATAACTATGCCCATTATGTTTATTTTACAATAGTCGCTAGACAGGCCTTTGCGTCCTGTTTATGTTAGACTGTAGATTGAGTCTTAAGCAGCGCGCCTGTTCACTGTTAAACATGGGTACTAAATGCAACTTTTATAGAGCAATGCTTCTACATTAAGCCGTTTAATGGTGTTACAGTCGTAAACATGCGTACGTACACCTGAGTCAGCGCGCCGACCGTCCGGTGCGTGTCTATCGTCAGTGCGCCCCAGCCCTGTCTACACCGCTCGTTTTGGACTCGTTAATTATCACTTCCCGATCGCAATTAGCCGCATATGCTCACGGTTTTATTTGCCACAGCGGCGCGGCGTTCTTCGCACGTTAATCATCGTCAGTTTCGAGGAACCTATTGCGACAGCCGTTACCGTAGCCGGCGCCTTATCTAAACGACACGGAGTTGACATTTAAGACAACAGACACAACATTTAAGATAAACAATATCATGTGCACTTTTTCATATACAGATCACTTGCTATTTTTCTGTTTCTTAGTTAGAAGATAGCCAATTCTTTAGTTCAGTAGGGTTACTCTTGAAACACAATTGCAATAATCTTTCAACAATCAACAATTTCCAATCACAAATCTAAAAAATTCAAATGGCACTCTTAAAAGCGATAATAGCGCCACATTGGAATTAAATTGCGTGGAAATTGAGTGAACAAATTATTATCGAGATGGGGCGTTCCGAAATTGCGAAACTTATCCCAATATCGATACATATTAATCGCATTGGAGTTGTATTGAGATTGAGTTTGCGTCAAGCGTAGCCTATCAGGATTTTGGTGTTTTCATCTTCGTCGGTCTTATCGTCATACAATTACGTTCGATGAAGGCCAAGTGATCTACGTTGTGAAATATATATAAAAAGGCTTGAGCACTGTCTGCACGACGGTTACAAATTGGGCTTCTGCAAGTTTTTTACATGTTGGTACATCTGTTACAAATAAAAACCTCAGTGAAGTCAAGCATGCAAGATACTCACGATTTTATACCACATCTTGCTTATCATCATGCAAGTTAGCGGTCAAATTATCACATGGGAAGGCCCTTGTCTGACGCCAGCTGTGTAAGATTTGTATACTATGGTTGACGAAGTGGTGACTTCTTGGTGTGGATTCCATACTACTGTTCGAAAATTCTTCAAGTGTCTTTGAATATGAATGGTTGTTTAGACAATATGAATTCAGTCATTCAAAAAACACTACGGACGTCTGCGAAAACCCAAACAAGATATATTGTTTCCACTTCCGGTTCTACATTAAGATTTATGCGTTGGTTATTTTAGTTCCACCACAGGACTGCAAGTTATAATGTTATAAAATGCTCATATTAAACGGCTATTAAAACGGCGAAGTTGGCACCGTACCGCGCGCTGGGAATATAATTTTATAAGGGCACGTGCTAGTCTTGTTGACATTTTTTGTTCGCTCGCTTTTATTTATATGGCAATTCTAATAAAAAAATAATGTCGCCATTTTATGTTGGGCTTAGTACAGTACTAAGTAGTTGGCCAATATACTGGAGCTATTAACGCGCCTGGTGTCTACGACTGCCTAGGTTAAGATGTTTTCGCAATGGCCGGCCACCGGATGGGTGATCAAAAATTATCTTTTTAATTGTTATCTCGAGCTTAGGAAGCACGTAAAAGCCATTGGTCCCAGTCGTTAACAACTACCAATCCGCACTGTGCCCGCGTGGTGATGGTTTATGGTCTGTTCTACTATCCTTCGCTCGTGCCCCAGCTGTGGAGACATAAAATGAGCTTATGTTATAACATATATTTTATTTCATCTTATTCGGAAAAGTGTACTGATTACAATGCAATACAAAAGCGAGTAGATCTGTAAAAAGAGTTCAACAACAAACATAATTTTAGAAACCTATAGCAACTGGCAATCTTAATAGCATTATAATGATCATAAGTATATTGAGTTATAAACTGCTGCTTATTAAACGTGAGTCGTGGTGGATTTTCTATCATGATATAAATTAAACAATTATTATCTATCAACAATAAATATCGGGTTTTCAAGGTGCCTAGGATTTTGGCCAGTATCTCGAATAAAATGCGATGTTATGACTTTTATTTGTGATTGTTTTGACTTGTCACATGTTGATAATCGTATGCGTTTACGTCTACGCTACGTGGGTTTTGCGCACTGCACTTTGGCCGGCGCACGGTGCAGTCTCCTATGAGTTAGGGCCCGGCGCGATGCTGCAATCGGGCCCTAAATTATCCCTGCGACGGACACGCAAACATTACAAACGCGCCGCAGGCCGGCTGCCGTCCAACGTGCGGTAACGTGGCGTAACATTGTGACGCCATACGTCGTACCCAAATGCTCGCGCTTCACAATAAATCAACTCAGCATTGGACCATCTATCATCTACTAGATGTAGTACTACAGCAGCTACGATATACAATTTAAAAGCATTTCAACTCTTGCGCATCATTTGACTTCCGCATCTAAATAAAACGGCAAGTTCTCTGATATATAGGTTGGTCTATCGAAAGCCGACTGGTTATTATACGTTGTGGCAGCATCCGACGGCGCGTGCATGGATGCGGCGGGCCAGTGCGGTGCCGGGTGCAAGCAGCGGCAGCGGCGTGGGCGCAGGTCGTCGACCGGCTGCAGAGCGCCCTCCCAGCGAAAACGGCAGAAAACCTCGCGAAGGGCGGCAGCACACGGCGTCCGCATTTAGCTTGGCTGACTCGCTGAGTCACCACACCGCGAATAGCGGTGGTTTGTTTGTTGCACCGCCCGCTCCCGGCTCTCCCGCCGATTATTTCGAGCGGGCAGTGCTCGGCGCACTGTCTCCGCGATAGCACGCGCCATGCCCCCGCTGCCCGCGCCGCCCGCGCGCCTTCGCCGTCTCGACGCGTGTGACGCCTCCGCCGGCATCGTCACCACCATCCGAGACACAGTCAGCACATGTAGTTGGATATTTTATAGTGAGTGTCCCAACGGAGTCGAGCCGCTTCCTTGTGCCCCATGCACGGAAACCTCCGTAGCAGCGTTTTGCGTCAACCCTTCGTAATCGCCACTTCCTACTACGCCAGCCGAAAGCTTACGTGCGGTTGCCGAGCGTAAACTTCCATCAATTTTATTACAGACGTCATACTTCAACACGAATGTTGGACATGGAAATTTTTGGCTGAGGAAATCAGCGTTTCAAGTGATTCTTGTTTTGTTTTCACGTGAAAATTACTATGTGTGTTTATTGAAGTTTCCATCTCAATAATTGAAGTGTTCTTAGTTTTTGAGTCAAAATATTTCCATAAGAAGCAAATTCTCTTATGGATTCCAATTCCAGGAAATGGATTGGTTATGAGCTCCTTGTTTAGTTTCGCTGCTGCTGCTGCCATCTATTTGTGGGGAAAAGAATCATTGGTTTAAAGCAGAAATCTAGGTGAAGCGTCTGACATCACCAAGCCGGAGTAAATTTAACTTCTGACGTATATAACCCTGCTGTGGGGACTGCGTATGTTTTCTCTAAACGCTACAATTGTTCTCGCTGTTTTTTGTATTGGGCATTGTAATGTAATAAATATTCCACTGTTTAAACACAATGCGTACTGAAGTGTATGTGGAATACCTTATTGGTAGCCGATTATTCATTTGTTACTTAGTGTTTCATTGGTTTTTCGATTTATTTGGTTTGCACTAAAATTTAACAAAATACAATTAAAGCTTAATCATCACTATAATATAACAATTTATTTGATGATATAGACTAACTAGAGTTTCAAACTTTTTTAAGTTTAGCAGACTCAAAATATTGTTTAACGCATTTAAAAGGTGCCTTTTTGGAATAAAAACAACATTTATTTGTGTTAATTGATATCTCGAAAGTTAACTTAGTTAAATAATATACAGTAAAACAAAAAATATCAAAACTAATGGTAAATGAATTAATGGTAGTAAGTACTAGCTACCTATGTTTTAAAAGATTTTTTCAATTCTTTTTTTTAATGAATAATTTTAAAGATTACCTACTTTTGATCTAGATAATCTTATCCAAAATATGTTCATCGCAATATTATCAAGGATTTGCTCAATAACACTAACTAACCTTTTAATTATAATGTCATAATATTATGTCATTTCTGTTATCTATTTCTATCCTGCCTTTCTTTTATTGTATTATTATTGTGAACGATTACCAACAGAAAAATGACCTCTCTATACCTATAGTTGTTTATTTACTTTCGTTAACAGAATCAGGATGATGTTATATATTACAAATATATATTATTGCCTTTGTCCAGCAGTGGACGTCTTTTGGCTGAGATGATGATGATGTTGATGATATATTATTACTGGGCCGTAAACTGTATATAGGGTAATTTTCTACTAGTTGCCGTCGCGAAACATCTTTGTCCCAAATCCAATTCGCTAATAGGTACCACCAATCCACCTTATGGCACATTGATTACTCAAATTAAAAATATTTCTAATGTCCTAATTTGTTTGACTGATGTAGTGAATCCATTTAGCTCATACGATTTTGTGACTGTAATCATTATACGAAGTTGATTTCTGTTGTTTTGTAAGCAATATCTCTGAAGTCTTCGCATGACCTAATTTTCAGAATCGTCCCACTCTTAATGTAGAATGTTATTTCAAAACGCGGAAGCAAAACTGATTTATGATTAATAACTGATGCTCTTTTAGTTAACTTAATAAGGTAGATAAAAATAAAATGGTGCTTATAACGTGATAATTTGTGTATTGCAAAACTTATATGCTCCAAATGAATTATCAATAATAATATATTTTATAATTACAATTCAACACACAAGGTTACCCTATATTCAACAATACATTCAACAATAAGAAATTAAATAAAAATGACGTTAGTGAAAAAAAAAATACTTAATAAAATAGATATGAAAATGTAATGTATTCACATATTTTATGAGTCTTAAATCTTTGTCGACTAGCAAAGATTCAAAATTTGTATTAGGTTCTTATGTTATCTGTATTTCTAGCCAAGGCTAATGCCTTTTGTTGTCAATGACAATATAGTATGTATATTCGAGTACTAAGTATAAGGTTTTTTGTTATTTTACGGATAAGCACATGCCTCCATCTCACCTGATGTTAAGTGATGAAAAAATCGAAGTTGGAAGCGCACTCAATCAAAGTCTGATTACTGAGGAACTTCAAGAATCGGTAGCCGAATAGATGGTGCTAAGAGAACTGTTATTAATGTGTTTATATCGCATTAATAAACTGGGTATCTTATCTTTTCAATTAAACAAGGCTTAATAGTACATCAAAAAATTCTTAATTTGAAAACTTAGTAACAACAACTTTCCGTCGTTACAGGTAACAGTAGCGGGTCGACGGCGGGCGAAGGCCCCGCGCCGCCTCCCTCGGAACCCGACCCGGCGCTCGACTCCATGCACCTAATGCTGGACCCCCACTTGAGGCCCATCTCGCCGGACCACAGCGACGAGTCCAAGCGCATCTACGAGGAGCATAAGCAACTGGCGCCGGAGTACCTTAAGGTAAGGAGAATTATTTAAATTAAACAAATACTTCAAAGGCTACAGCTAGCTAGCGTTGGCTGGAAGAGACCTCTAGCTCTCCTTTGTATATGTCTTGTATAACGTGTATTTTTATATGTACAATGAAGGATTAATATCTCTAATATCATAACTTTTACGGATCTACGAGTACTCACGTTTATTTTACACATTGATTTAAATTATTTATCCTGCTGAATATAATAAATGAGTCACTGTGACCACGGATCTGGTGGGTTACTCAAACACAATTGCATTAATCAATTTCCAATCACAAATCTAAAAAATGTCAAATTGCACTCTTAAAAGCGATACATTGGAATTAAATTGCGAAACTTATCCCAATATCGATTATACACATCGATTAGACATATTAATCGCATTGGAATTGTATTGAGATTGAGTTTGCGTCAAGAGTAGCCTACCTGGGTACCAAGTGCTAGTTTCATTCGCCAATCGTTAACGTAACGTAATCGTAAACGCGTGTGGATTCGTAAAAGTTGATTTATTGAAATGTATAGTGTTTGCATAAACTTTAGGAAACAATATAAGGAGGTTCATGTTAGCTAGTCGCCTTTCGGAAGGCACGTAAAGCCGTTGGTGCCGCCTGCAATAGCAGTCGTTAACAACCACCAGCCCGCACTGGACCGGCGTGGTAGTTTATAGCCGCAAAATTGGTATGGCATTGAAACAGCGCCTCCTGCCGGAAAACAAGGAGAGTTACATTTTAAAATTCTCGTTTTCGTTATTGTGACTGCATGTTAAGGCGCTTCAATATGAAATTTTTATATTTACTATTGAAAATGGTTATCAGATGCAAATAGCCTGAGACGTATTTTTGGCCATAGCTCCGAAGATTTTGGTAGAATCGAGATGGAAATTTGGTAGTGTAGAAAAACGGGTATTTTCGTATATAAAAAGTGATGTAGCTTCTTTGATTATTGACCGATCGTCGTAGTAATGGTGGACCGATGGTCATAGTAAAAGATGCGGATGCAGGCGAGAAGTGCATTCAAGTTGGAATTGTGTTATTTAAAATAAAATGGTTTTTTTTTTTCGTAAATTGTTGTATTCATTTTCAATGCTCCGATTCTTGCGGGGACTGCGAAAATCTGTGAATTTTTTAATAATTCTTTAACTATTTTTTACCCAAGCGCGGATCCACCGTTCTGGGCACAGTGGGCATGCCCACGACCTTAATTGAGATCAAAGATATTTTTTTGTGTTATTTGTATTTTTTAAACTGGACAAATTTTAGTGTATTCTTATGTATGTGTTATGTATCCGTTTTGTATGTTTTATTGTTATGTGATGTGCAGGTCAATAAATGTTTCTTTATCTGCGGTTATATTCAATCCCTAAAAAAACTAGCAATGAAACGTGTGCGTGTGATTCTGAACGTGGAGCAGCACACACATTCACAGCTAAAACCTTACCAAATTCAGAAGTCAACATTTTGATTACGACTCGCGCTTGGCCAATTTTTGGTTGGCCGTACCCACAGCCGTTTTTGTGTGCTGGATCCGCGCTTGCTTTACCGCTTTTATTTATGCTTTAAATATGTTAAAGTACTTTGATTAATTTCACATCTAGATAGTAATTTGTTCAGATAAAATGCATCTGCCATTCTGATATCAGGCTGTCGACTCACATACTTTTAATTAAACCACTGGTATTAGGCATATATTATTATTATTATCTCCTTTATTTATTTTCTTTCTTAAAACTAGATTTTTACAATATTTTAATATAAAAACAATAAAACATTATAAAAACCTAATCCTAGAGTACCACCAGCAGCGGGGCAGGGCCCAAGCTACCGGTGGTCAGGGCTACAGAGTGAGGAACCTCCTGACAATACGTGCCGTGTCAAGCAGTACTGCTTTCTGAATCTGACCCTTGATCCAACCATCAAGCGAGAGCCTCTTAAGGTGTTGGTCGAGGCTCTACGCTTCAGACCGTTCGCTGAAACGACTATCGGAACAATGATCGTCGAATCAACATTCCACATGGCGGTCACCTCGTGAGCCAAGTCAAGGTACTTTGCTGAGTTTGTCCTTCTCACCTTTTACGAGGTTCTCGTCATGTGGGATGGTGACGTCGACAAGCACTGCCCGGCGTTGCGATCGATCTATCAGCACGATATCAGGCATATTAGCTAGAATAGTCCTGTCCGTGATGACAGCTTATTATTTTGTCCGCTTGCTTGAGAAGTGTCTCAAGAAAAGTTAGAATTGTCCATACTGACTCGACTACAATAATAATAAAAAATATCATAGTTATGTAATGTTATTTGTTAACAGGTTCAAACGGAGACCGCGTACCTCAGTAAACATAAATCGGAATTAGAAGATCAAATGGACGACGAAGAGTTACGGCAGAAAAGAGAAATCATACAACTAGAGAAAGAAAAGGTAATTCATTTTTTTTATAAAGATTATTTTATATCTTTTTTAATATTCATGGTCACCTGAATTAGCGTTATGTTGAGTTGTTGTGTTTGTTTATGTTTATTTTTGTGTATCCGACATTTCGACACTGTTGCATGCGCCATGATCACCAATGTACTGAAGTTATTAATTATAATAATAATAATATCTTTATTCATCACAACAACAATGAACACAGTAAAAGTGAATTCCCTGCAGCCTGTGAAAGTAAAACTGTGTTACAGGCCACAGTGTCTTCCCTGACCTTGCTAACAAACATAGTTATGGTGATGTTTGGACAATTCAATATTACTATGGGGTAATTTAAATTACACATCAAAAAAAAAAAAAAAACCTGTCACAATCTTACCTTGGGTGAATATATAATAGGTAATATTGCGGGTGCGTTTAGGATCGGATACTCAAAAATACTTAACATAGTAAGAAGTCCCTTTAATAATAACTACTCTAATCAATCACCATTGGATAGATGGCACTAATGTCGCTCTAAAGCATTTCAAAAATCAAAAAAGCAGTGACAAAATTCAGCGGTTACGTCAGCTTTCCCGGTAGCATAACGGTCAGTGCAGCCGCCCGGATTGCGGAAGATTCGATTCCTGGCTGTGTCGGGTGGGCGTTTAATTTTTTCACTGTATTTTATATAAATATTTAATTCAGCTTAAGTGTAGCAATTAACACTTAAAAATAAAGAGTAAAAAATTAACTACTCTTAGTTTATTTTGAGTTTGAACGGATATGAAACATAATGATACCGACCGAAATTGAGCAATGCATTGCTCTGGCCACAGACTTCAATAAAGTGGTGGTAGCTGGCCAAGCAAACTTGGAACAAGCCCTTTCACCAACCAGAGTACTTACATTGACATGTACCCTCACGTACGCTGAGAATAGAACCCAAATGGTAATGTAACCAGAGAACGCTAACGCTAAAGCACAGTGGTGGTTACTTTTCAGATTAATTGCGAAATTTTCCGTATGATATTACAAAAAAATCGGACTTTACAAAAAGAGACTTTTACTTCCTATCTGATGACTGATACCCCTCTTTTTCTGGGCTTTATAACGTTACTCAATTAACATTATAAGTAACGTTATTTCTTTAAATTTATGTGGTAGCTAACGTAACAAAAACACAAAGTTGAAAAAATTTCCACGAGCAGGATTTGAACCTGTGCACCCTTCTGACATTTGTATTTTTGTAATTTGTTCGCAACAAAATTTGCGTTAAAAATTATTTGAACATTTGTAACGTTATCTTGTATCGTTACTTTTTCGATACCTAATGCGTTTAAGACAATCCGCATATAACGGTTAGTTAGTTCACCGGTAAAAATGCCACCCAGGTACTACCAAGCCATAACATTACTTTTGCTATTAACTTCATATTCGTATGATAAAGTTAACGTTATTCAAAACCCTTTTAAATATGTCGACAGTTTTATAAGGTATCCTATTTTTAATTTCAGGACTCGTTAATCAAACTATACATCAGTTTGAAGAAGCAGCTGGCGCGAGCCGAGGACGACTGGCTGCCCGACGAGGTGCGACACGAGTGACCATCACTAGCGACTGTGGGCAGGCGGCCATAGTGGGAACAGCGTGCGTGAATACGTACGTACGTGCGTGCGTGCGTGCGTGCGAGCGACGTTGGGACATAGAAGACTGGCGTGCGTTTTCCGAACCGGTGACAATATTTCTCTAACAGTAACTATGATAGCATTTTTTATGTATAAAAACCCAACATACATCATACATTGCTAACAAAAGCTTGTACAAAGAGAAATCCCGCTCGATTACTTAAAGAACAATCAATATAGCCGATCGCTGGATTTAGAACGCTAAAATTTTGCAGGCTGATCTTTTTCGTGACGTAGACGAGGAAACGAGATTTTTCAAAATTCTCTCGGGTTTACGGGATGCGAGACATTACGTATGTAGGAAATAAGACGCGAAACGTTGCATAAATGGAGCCACTAGCGCACTAAAGCAAAAACATCCAATTTGAAGATTACACAAATTAAAAGAAAAATATGACTAGTCACATGTTTACGTAATATGTACTAGTGGCGTCTTTTGTGGCAAAATTGCTCTTGAAGTTGTAAATATTTCAAATATTAATATATTGTACAGTACATTATTGTCATTAGTATTAAGGAATTCACCGGTCAGTAAGAAAGGCATGCCAGGTCACGCGGTCTCGGCCACGACAAAAAGCTGGATTCAGTAGCTTTATACATTTTGCAATAGAGATATGACAGCTCTTGCTTCTCTTTAGGTTTATTTGAGTTTCCATTGGCTATCCCACCAAACAGTCTTGAAGAACGCACGTCTTACTCTTCAACATATTAAAATGGAAAGGGTAAAATAAACACGAGTTTAAGGTTTGTAAAAATAATATCCTTTTTACCCGTATTCATGAGAAGCGACAAACTAATGAGAGTTTCTATAAAAAGATACTTTTTTTTCTATTTAAGACCGCTTCCAAAGCTCTGTCTCTGGCAGAATAACATGAATTCTACCCAAAGCTTATAGAATACCAAAGTATAATGAGAACGTCAATGCCACTATGTTCGCCTTGTCTAGTTTATGGTGATAGAGCAGAGGGCTCTCCGCCGGCCTTTGGTTGCTGGCTGTGTCACCTTCGCACCATTGATCTCAATCTCAACACGCCAGACGAGCCTTCAAAGTACGAATAACTGGCTACTTCCCAATTGGTAAACTTCCCATTTAGTAAATCGGATAAAATGTATGAAGTTGATTTTTATTTTACTAAACGCAACTTTAGACTATAAAAATGTAATTGAAATAATATGTAGTGCAACTTTAGACTGTTTAAGTGATCGAGAGGCAAAACGCTGGCCGACACCCAAAGGTCCTGGGTTCAATTCTTAGGTAAGGCAGTGTGTTTCGATGCATTACATAGCCCGGGTTAGTGATTTGGCAAGCGTGGTGATATAGCGTATGTTCCGATTTGCGAGCACTGTAAGGTGTGACGTCAATTTATTATACTGCGAAGCCGTTCCTTTATAGTTAGCTATACTGGTTACTGTTTAAAACGGAACGCAGTCCAGTATACTGTCATCCATGTCATTTCTGGACGCTGTTAATCACGTGATCAAAGCACTGAGAGCACCTTACCTCGAAAATGACAGTGCTTACCATACAAAAATGGCGACGATTTATGACGTCATGTATTTCCCTAGGATACTGCGGCAGTATACTGTTAGTCCATAACGGAACAAATTTCTGACCAGTAAGAGCACTGGACAGTGCTCGCAGTGTATATCGGAACATACCCTTAGCCATTTCCCATCAATTGTAGCGACGACTTGATTTCAATGAAGGCCTTTGCCTAACTGAGGTTTACCAAATTGGAAGTTAGCCATACGGGGAGTAGCCATTGTTATAATAGTTGTAAACACTTAGATATTCGCAGATATTCACAAGATTTACCTTTATATTTCTATCATTTTAATTATTTGTATTATTATCACTTAAAAATCAGATAAGTTATTATTACAGAATGCCTAACATAAAAATTTTATTGTATTATATTTGTAAAAGATATTGATGTAATATTTTGTTGGTTATTTTATCGAGGCACATATTTTTTTATGAGATTACTGCTTCTGCCTTCCTTAGGTTAGTCGCACTGGTGATAAGCACGTTTTAGTGCTTATCGTGCGTATTCTAAATGATTTATTTGTATTATGTGCCAAACACTTACCTCCTTATTCATAAAAACTATTTAAGCATTAATTAGTTAAATGTTGTTTTGTTAACGTCACACAAACGTCAATTTGAGAAAAAGAGACAAAACAATGATTAACTAAATAATGCTTAAATAGTTTTTATGAATAAGGGGGTTACTGTGTATGTCTTATCCTATTTTGTGTGTATGCTTTGTTTTGATTGTATAAATGTAAGATAGTATTAGCCGTGTTACATGCGTAAGATTAATATGTTAAGTTTAATAAATATCTTAAAGCTATGGTCTCTTTTATTTTACTTACATGAACAAATAAAACAAATAAATAAAATTCAGTCCAAACAATTTAATTTCAAGTTGACAAGCATTTCGGAATGATGGAGGTGTGCCATTCAAAATAAAAGGTTTTGGCACCCTTGATAAGTCTATAACGAATGCTACATGAGATTCCAGTTTAAAATAAACGCCATTCTTAAGTTGACTTTTATTTTATCAGTTGGACGAATAATCACGTAGTAACTTATTTACATTAATTACATTCTTGTATACACAAATTATTTTATAAATGCCTTGTTTACACTTGTTAGATTTTAGTACTCGCTGTCAGTCTACACAAGGCGTTAATACAGTAATGTGCAGTCTGAGAAGTTAATAAAATACACAAGTCTACTTAAACATTTCTGACAGTATAAGCACGTGAGTAAATACTCTAACAGAGTCCAAGCTTCCTTATAGCGCGCAAAATTTATACCTTCTTTGATGGGGTTGTCACATGAGCATGAGAATGAGATATTATAAAACAAAATACTTATTTTATTTTATTTTTCATAAAATAAATTACTTACACTAAATATTTTCTTTTTATTGTTTTTGGTTTTTTATTTTTTTTATTTCAGATTTAATTAATTGACTAATCGTTTGCAGACTGCCATTATGAAAAAAAAATAAGATCGAAGTGTTCTTGAAACTACGTGCAATAGGCAATATTCTAATTTAAATCAAACACAACAAAACCTCAAATAATTACAATATTTTACGAGCGATAACAGTTTACAACACGAAACAACGCGTGTGACACTCACAAAGATTGTCCGCTGGCTGTGCCGGTGTGAACCGGTTTGTCCTCTCGCGGCGCGCACGTGAACCCGTCGGCGAGAGGTCACGCACACATAACCGTGCTATGGTAGTAGTGTACCTGTCGCAGCGCGCTCTAAGGAAGCGTGGACTCTGTTCGGGTATATACTCATGTGGTATAAGATAACATTTAAAGATTTTCCAAAATATATATACTTACGATACCTTGAAAATTGTCGCTGAATAATTTCTAGAAAATGCTTTTGTGATGATATTTTATACATTACAAATGCCAAAATCTAGGTCTAAAATGAATTTTACAGCTATCAACTGATATGATCAATCTTTTTGATTCGCTAAATAAATAAATACATGTATGTTAATTAATAAAATCAAATTACTAACATTATAAACAATAATTCGATATCGAGAGGACTAAAACACGGCCCCAGTTGAGTCACATGCGAAAACGTTGAAAAAGCAAGATTACTGAATAGTATTACAGTTACAAATAAAAAAGTCCTTACCTAATACGATTTTCGTTGTTTGGGGCCCCTTTACAAACGATGTAATATAATTTAAGGCTTTGTTTCAAAACCAGCTTTAACCACTAGTTAAAAAATCTTAAAAATATGAAGATGGAAAATTATTTAAGACGTCTAGAAGTACACCGTTGGCGGTACGTTAACCATGGTATGCTATCAAAGTAATACAAAAAAATCAAATCCCTATACAAATTATCAACATTAATTTATAGTCTCAGCAAAACAATGTATCATTGGTTTTGTATACAAGGTTTAGGTATCCAAAGATAATATCCATGGATGGCAGTGGCTTTACATAAATGTAACAATATATTGAGAAATATGGGAAGTTTACTTTAAAATTGAATTCAGCATATTGGCTCACGCAATTGTTTAATTGGACTTGTTTTGAAACAAAGCCTAACGTCAAAATAGAAAGGTTCAGAAAGCCGGATCCATGTATAACACTTGAAGGAGCGGTTCGATCCAGCCGTTCTTGATTATATTTCTTCTCTCTTATTAGACTATTTAGACCTGTTCTTAAATAGTTAAAATAGTTTAACGGATAACTCACCGTCGATCGCGTATATTTGTGACAACATCCGGCGGTCGCGTGGATTCAGTTGCTTAGATTGACTATAAATATTAATTTACTGTTGGCTGATTGTATACTTTAAAACACACTTATTAACCTGCGTACAGTTACAAGTATTTTAAATAAAAATATAATTATTAGGCATAATAAACCCATTATTTTGCTCCGGCGACCGACAGTAAGTGATCAATGACATCGGACTAAGCTATTTGTGAACTGATAAAGGCAATTCCTTAGAGCCCTTCACTCTACAGAACATTATACGCTAAAATATATTTTTTTATCCTTACCAATATAACACGATCAATTTGAAAGATCATAAAATTAATTAAGGCAACAGTTTTCAACGAGTATAGAAATCACTGTTAATTCTGCAATGGCCCGAACGAGACTAATCTACACCACTGCCGAACCAACAGTAACGGATGTAATACACAAAACAGTTTCCTTAGTAATGAATAATCTCACATTTGAATTTCCTATAGTAATTAAAATGTATATTATGAATGTATGCAACCACTCAGTGCAGTCAGAACAAACGTGTCATTACAAACCAAACAGCTTTATACAATTTAATAGGACTATACTAGCTGTTTCACATTCAAAGCTGTGATAACCCTTAATCGGATGCACATTTTTAAAGGGTTTTCAATTTTGTTTCAACAGTGTTAAGGTTTTAGTTTGGGAAGCATTATTTATTATACATCCGATTAAGGGATAATGTTTCAACAATAGGTATTTCCTCACATATAATGGCAGTTCAATATGAATTAAGATACTAGAATGTTGAACGACATTGGAAAGTAATTGTGGTCGTCTTACAGCCGAAATTAATAACCTATCTGGTAAGAGATAGGCCTATCTTAGTTTAGTTACCTAGCAACCGCTGTTATTTTCCGATAATTAACAGAAATAACTAAGCAACTAAGCTCTAGTAGGCCTATCTCTAGCTGAGGATAGGTTATTAATTTCGGCTGTTAATCAATCTTACACTATTTAATTTTGTTGGCTAATAATGGGCTCTCTCTGGATTTTTTTCACGACACACTAAACTATAACGAAATTATATAAATTTAGCTGCACTTGACCCACGGAAAGTAAGATTTAGCTGCCAAAAAAAGTCGTGAAAACGTCCTTATATTATAATAAACATATACAAACGTGGCAAAGTCGAAGGCAGTCTAGCTAATGGATATGACACAACTGTGTCGCTAGCCATACTAACCGATGAATGATTTTGATTAAACAATTGCAAATATCGTCAGTGGAGTTCTAACAGTGCGTAAGTAAAAAATGGCTACTTTACAGGAGAGCGAAATAACTGTATTAAAGTGTAGTAACAAACATTAGAAGTATATATTTTTGGAAGAGGTACTTACAGTAAACCCTTTGAAGAAATTAAGGACGATTTCTGATTAGTTGAAACGTAGCGCGCGTTTGTTCTTTATCGAATCACGACAAAATCTTAAAAGCGCCAAAAATGACTTACGCACTGTTAGAACTTCACTGACGATATACACTTTTATACTTTAAACCATTACAGATAAAATATTTTACGGGGTTAAACCCATAATGCTATAAGAGGTATTGTTATGTCCTGACGGCTTGTGAGGTGAGAGACCGCCCGCGTCACTGTCAGCCAAGGGTTGAGGTGAGCGGACGTTATCACACCACACGCCTACTAAGCAAGTTATCGGTCTTTAATTTTTTTTTTCCTTTAGTTGATGGCTTCGTGCGATCAGCACATTTAGCCAGTGTCAAAGTAACAATATTTCTTTCCTGTATGATGATGATAAATGATAATAGAAATGAGAAGTGAGAAATGATATATATATAACATATATATACCCCCAACCCCTCGAGTATCTCAGTAAAGATATGGGGCTTTACTAAGTCCTCGGGCGGACTTCTTGAGAGAATTTGAAAAGTGACGTTGCACTGTTTTGTTTCATTTGCCAACACTCATGCACACTCACGAACACTAAACGGTTATTAATCCACCATTATTTCACATTAATATTTGACATGACACAAATTTTAGAAAATAAAACAAAACTGCAGACATGGCTTCACTGTCCCGCCAACAACCACAAAATAAGGAGACCCAAAAGGCAAGCTACATACCGCGCTCGAGCAACGCACACAGACCGCTTGCACGAACACGGATCTTAGAACAGCTCGGAACAGTCCGAGCGCAGCAGTTACGAGATTCCGCGTCCGTCAAAGGTTGTATATGTATATATACCTTCTCTAATCTCTTTATTTTGTGACACAACATTGCTGACAAGTGACGCAGGCGGTGTCGCTTCACAAGCCTATACATTTATTAAATGTCAGGACTCAACAGGTATCCTAGCCTTTTATGTACGCGTCGGGTAAAAGTCGCGTAGTTTCGATCGAGATGCATTGGCCGTTGTTACAAGCTGACTGAGCCAGCTTAAAAGATATGCTTAGGATACCTTTGCTAAGCATTTTGCGTTATACCCCGTTAAACATTAATTTGTAAATACTTTATCCTAGTGGCGAAGATTAGCACCGCGAATGTCCTACATAATGGAAGGAACAATTACAACATTCCCTAGTCCTTCGTATGAGTAGAATCATAGTGCGGCTTCAACTCCCGATAGCGAGGTCCAGCACGAAAATCTATCAAACTTGTTACATTTTGATATTGATCAAAACATCCAAAATGGTCATAAATATAATACAGATTCAATTGAATTATATTACGTTCACTTTGAGTCTATTTTTCATTGCAATAAGAACATACTCTAATGATAAAGTAAAGTTAGATATTGTTAAAAATTAAAAGATTTTTTTACTATTTTATTCGATAGAAGTTCGAACTAAGCCTAGAGTTCTTTTAGACTTTAAATTGAACAAATATGATATGAAAGTATCGATATCTCATGACGAGATACCCGCATTACATTTTTGCGTGCGTTCAAGATGACCTTTATGAACTTAGATACACATACGTGCTAGTACGGTGCTATATGATTAATAAAATTGTTCTGGTTTACAAAAATAATTTTATTAAAAGTTGAAAACCGTTTTGTGTACACACGCGTGCACATCAGACTACCACAAACTGTAAAATTTCCTCAATAGACTTTAAACTTTATGCCGTATGTATATGGTTGAAAATGCATTGAATAAATTTGACAGTTTTAGATAGGTTGGTACAGGCGTCTGTACATAATAAGTTGTTTTATTTATTTATTTATTTTTTATTGGCTGTGGTGTTTCCTTGTATAGTGAGTTCAAGTTCACGCACGCAAAAAAGTATACAACAAAATTCACTGGCCCCTTTTGAACTATTGAATTAAAATTTTAATAAAAGTGTAGAAGTAAAATATGATTGGTATTCTTTTAGCGTAGGTATAGACAACAGTCTGTATAGATCGCGCCAAACTTCTAGTCCCCTCTGAAGTTGCTTCGCGCAGCTGTACACAGTCAGGCCCTGCCGCTCGTCCCCGCCTTCCGCGCCAACTTCAGAGGGGACTAGAAGTTTGGCGCGATCTGTACCTACCTACATTGTAACAAGTCAAACGAGCATTTGAGCATTGAAACTTTCAGGGTTCTGCTTCAAGTTGCAATGGTTTAATTCAGTTTAGCCCAAAAAGCCCAAAAAGTTTGGCGCGCTATGCATTATCTTTCAAATGAAGCCGACGACTATTAAAGTAACCTGTTCAGTATCACGACCAAAACTTAAAAGGCAAGGCCCATTATTATCCGCCTAGAATCGTCAAACGTCGAAATCAAACAGTAAAAAGGCGGTCACATAAAAACCTTATTTATAAAAATTGAGTATCAACATTACAAAAAAATTCAAAACGTTTGTCATCCTAATTTTCTATATAATATGGAAAAAAAAACATTAATGGAATAAGTATTCTATAACATCATAATCCAATAAAAATATTGTACAGACATAGAACGAGAGTATTGGAAACACATAGTCGCTGCGATTAAATGCAATTTAAAGCAAAACCAATACAAAAAGATTTCTCTCTCTCTCTTAGCGAAAACAATAAAAATAAATATACATACAACAATAATCTCTTCTACGTTCACACGTGTAAAACAATAGCAATAAAACTCACTCTACTAAACGCAATACTTAGTTTGAGCAATCTTTATAGGGAATACAACTTATTACAGCATATTTTATGTATTGTCAACAATTCACAGGACCACATACGTGTCGTACATTAAAATCTAATTTATATAAAACTTTTAGATATACATAAGAATAAGATATACATAAGAATAAGGAATAAATCTGATATCTAGTGAGGGGAAGACTGTTATGGTCTATCGTTGTCAAACCTGGAACAAACAAAATTATTATTTGAGAATGTCATACTTACCCTGTCAATGTGCTTTACATACACTGGACCGCAAAGACAAAAGGTCGGTTAGAAAATCTTCAATATCTTCAAAAGCACCTGACCTAGCTTTATGAAATAAAGACTTAATTCAAGAATATTTAATGCCACATAAAATAATATATAAAACTTTTTTATTTATTTTTGATAATTGTATAAAAAACCGAAATTTTAAATCAATGGTCTTTTTTGAATTTAGTACCAAAAAATTCAAATCAATTGTTTCGCATTTGTTTAAGTTTTGACATAAAAATGCTATAAATATGGTGTCTCTGTCTTATAAATTTTATTATTCTGAAGTCATCATGTCGTTAACCCCTGAAGAATGTACCAGGATCCTGGAAATGCTTGAAGATGGGCGTAGTCAGCGAAATATAGCGAGAACTGTTGGTGTGACTCTTTCTACAGTTCAGCGAGTACTCTAGCGTTTCCATAAAACTGGATCCAATCTTCGAAGACCAGGAACAGCCCGAGCAAGGTGCACGACGGCGCGGGAGGATCGCTATATGGTGTCAACAATTTTGAGAAATAAATAAATAAAATAAATAAACTTTCCTACACTCACACCAATTATCTAGCCCAAGAATCGCTTTCTTACGGCTATTGAAGTAAAGAATTATCATTTACGAGCTGGAGGAATCAATCTGAGTAGGGATACAGTAAGGCGGCGTCTGGCTGAAGCACATTTAAAGCCATTAAGACCTGCAAATGGTCCAAAACAGAAAGACACCACAGAAACTCAAGGTTGACTTATGGTAGAGAACACGAGAATTGGACTCTGGATCTGGACGACTGGGACAGGTCAAAAGTTATGTTTTCAGACGAATCTAGATCCTGTTTATACAAGCACGTCGGGAGAAAAAGAGTGTACAGAAGGCCGGGAGAGCGCTATAACCAAGCCTGTATAAAAAAAGGTCCAAACGGCTGAGGCTCTATTCACGGGTGGGCTGGGATTTCTTTAACTGCAGTAAGATATTATGTCACTGAAAATATAAATGACTACGTTGGTCAATTTTTAGTGGACAGAGGCAAGAATGCCGTTTTACGCAAGACAATGCCCGCCCGCATACAACTCACATCGTGTTTGACTATTTTCAAGAAGTCGGTAACACACATGGATTGGCCAGCACGCAGCCCCGACTTAAACCTGCATATTTTAATTGAGCATGCATGGGACGAACTGGGACGACGTGTACGTCAGCGGAATCCGCCGCTAATCACGCTACGTGAAATGAAAGAAGCTCTAATAGAGGAATGGCAGAATATTCCTTATGCCAAATCGCATAACAGCAGTATTGTGAGCTCGCGGAGGCAACACAAACTACTAAAATGCGTGAAAACAGCACATCTGTAACCAATCTACATTTACGAAAATACTGGAAAAACTACGCATTATTATTTATTTTACATTTATAAAAAATAAAAAGCTTGAATTATTTGTTTTTATTTTGATTTTACACATTAAAATATTCTCAAATTTAGTTTTTATTTCATAAAGATAGGTCAGGTACTTTTGAATATATTGAAGATTTTCTAACCGACCCTTTTTCTTTGCGGTCTAGTAAATATTCAGATAGCAAACTGCAGATCCAAATAGATCACTTGAGACAATTAAAATAACTATATATTATGATATATATTATTATTATTATTATTATTTTATATATTATGATTCTAATTATTTTCGTCAGGTAGGTACAGTTACGAGCATTAACATGTAAACAATAACTCTTAATACAATAGAATATGAGTCAAAACTAGACAAAAATGTATAAGTACATGTTAATGCGTGTTAAACTCGTGTAAACCTAATAACAGTGTGTGAAAAGCAAGATTTAAGAGTTAAATTGAACACAATGAAACAAAATAATGAATGACCACAAACAAAACTTTTAAAAGTTGCTAAGAATCTGCAAGGAATTAAAAAGGATTTTGTAGATTTTTTGATTGTGGCAAATGCTTTTTTATGGTCTGTTCTCCTATTTTTAATCCTCCTAAAACTATTTATTTATTTAATTCAATTTACGGTACACTTACAGTATTGCTTACTAAAACGTACACTGTGCAGTTAAGTATAATAATATAACTTAACAAAAAGACCCAATTACAAAAAAAGTTTCAACTACCTACTTAAATAAATACTTTATGCACTCACACAAAACGTAAGACTTTTGCGTAAGTACATCGGCCTCCGGGATCTGCTGATGTATGGTATTAAACAAGTTAATGGCCCTTGCTGTCGGGCCATTACATTAACATCAATTATAACCTAACATAAACTGAATTTCTCAACAAGAAATTAAGGTGGATTATAAAAGTAGAAATTGGCACTCTTTCAGTATACGAGTACTTATATTCTTACCTGGTCGGCCACCACTAGCTATGTTCGCGGGCGGAGTGGTGCGCTTGCCACTTGAAGTCGACCTGCATTAGCCACTGCTGGCCGCGGCCGCGGTGGCACGGCCTCAAAACCGGTTTCCACACGTCACTCGGTTCGGGCTTGTCTAAGCACATGCCCGTGTTCGTATGCTTTATCGTCCGCGTCTGGGGGAACGGTATAAGAAGTTTTAGTATATAAATAATTAAAAGATTATAAATTCATAGTGTATGAGATATGTAATTTGATATAAAACTAAAATGATTAGCATTTTTATGTTGACCATTGCCCTTGTACTACAAAACAGTGTTTAAAGTTTAAAAAATGGCTAAATATGTGTTTAAAATATTGTGTCTCTGTCTGTATTTGCTAAAAAGTGACAGCATCTGTTTTAAGCAGCGTCTAACTTTAGCCATCGTTAAGTGGTAAAGCAGTTGCCGTTTTAAATTTGTCATGTTATGTAAAAATTTATATTTTGTTGCTTTACGTAACAAAATAATAAAGTTTAGGAAGGAAAATCAACACTATATTGCCATAAAACTTCAATTAAATATAGTAGTCGATAATGAGTCAATATACTATACCACTGCTGGGATTCCATCATTGAAATCAAGTCATCGCTACAATTGACCATGATTACCGGCTATGTATCGGCAAAACCCAAACACACTTTTCCTTTGCTTTGAAAAAACCTAGACTGAGTTTCTAGGCTTTGAAAAAACTCTGGACATTAGGTTGAGCATTCCCAAGTAGCATTTAGTTCTCAATAATGGTTCACGTTTAGTATAAAGATGAACTTTAAGCATTTGAATACTCTTATTGAGATATGTGTGATCCTGAAGCTGAAAAAGGAACTTATACCTGTATAAGGGCTGTAAAGGAGAGTAAAGTTAGACTAGTGTATCAATAATGGTGTAATAAAAGTACACTATGACCCTTCCCTGCTCGATGGCGCAGTGGTTAACGCGCCCGGTCTGCGAGTGCTGAGGTTAAGCAACTTTCGCAAAGGCGGATCATCGGATGGGTGACCAAAAATTTATCATCTCCAGCTCCTCCGTGCTTCGGAAGGCACGTAAAGCCGTTGGTCCCGGCTGCATTAGCAGTCGTTAACAACCGCCAATCCGCACTGGGCCCTCGTGGTGGTTTATAGCCCGTTCTCCCTATCCATCTATAGGGAAGGCTCGTGCCCCAGCAGTGGGGACATAAAATGAGCTGATGATGATGATGATGATGACCCTTCTAATCAGCTTTCATTTTCGAAGCAGGTTCGGAGTCATTTTTTAAATTCACCTTAGCTATGTTTATTTATTTTATGATTAATATTGCATAAACTCTGTTTAATATATTTATTTATATGTACTTTAATTTGATATTATTATTATAATTTAGTTATTTTTACTTGCTGCCAATTTTTTTTTTAATTTTATTATTTTTCGCCCAAGGTTGCCTCGAAGAGATTGCTTGTTATCAATAAGGCCGCCTATTTTGTACTATATCTTTTCATCAATTTGTCTGTATGTTTTTTTTGTGTGCAAATAAAGTTTATTATTATTATTATTATTATAATTCTCTTAAATATTTTTTTTTATCATATAAATTTACATTGTTAAATATACTACTCAAAACAAAATAAGGGCCACGAGGTATTTTTTCATTTTGGTATTGAAAGTAGTAAAATATTGAGTATACAAACTCTTTGATACCTAAACTTTTTAAAATTGTAGTATTCATCTAATGCTGGCAACAATTTTAAATAAAATTTGATTTAAAATTATTTTTGAAAATTTTGATTGCATTTTCTTTGACGTTTTGCTTTCCTTAGCTTCTTGGTTTATTAGAAATTATCAGAGTTCATTGATATCTCGAGTCAGAAACATCTTTTGCAATATGCCACAAGCACGCAGGCGTCATATGGACTCGCTGACAGCAACCAGAGCCGTTACAATGA
Organism: Eudonia mercurella; assembly: GCA_963082485.1. Classification (NCBI taxonomy): domain Eukaryota; kingdom Metazoa; phylum Arthropoda; class Insecta; order Lepidoptera; family Crambidae; genus Eudonia; species Eudonia mercurella. Next base: position 6,545,328 of record OY720038.1, read on the forward strand.
TTGAAGAAGGTCATTCGCAGCGATCTGTGGGTTTGCAATTGGGATTTTCTCGAAGAGCTATTCAAAATCTATGGAATCGTTTCCAAGAGACCGGCAGTGTTAGAAGAAGACCTGGTTCGGGCAGAGTTCGCATTACAACAGCTCAAGAGGATCGTTACATTCGATTCGATCGCACAACGACGGCCCGCAAGCTGCAAAATCGTTTACGGCTCACAACGGGTACTCGTGTCAGTGACCAAACTATTCGTAATCGATTGCATGAAGACCAGCAGGCATCAAGAAGGCGAGTTGTCCGTATTCCATTAACCAGAAATCATCGTGCAAATCGTTTAAGATTTTCCCGTCAACATTTGGACTGGGACATAAACCAATGGGGCATGGTGCTCTTCACAGACGAATGCAAAGTTAAATTTTTTAACGACGATCGGCGTATTAGAGTATGGAGAAGACGCGGCGAGAGATTTTCAGAAGCCTGCATCCATGAAGTCGATCGTTTTGGTGGTCCAAATGTAATGATTTGGGGCGGGATAAGCTTACACGGCAAAACTGAGCTCGCTATTTTAAATGAGGGTACTGTTACTGCTCAGCGGAGGAAGTCGTCAGACCACATGTGATCCCATTTGCCCAGCGAGCGGGTCCTGGATTCATCTTGATGCAAGACAATGCTCGTGCACACACGGCTCAAGCGACTCGGTTTGTACTGGAAGCGTCTCAAATTCAAGTCTTGCCGTGGCCGGCGAACAGTCCGGACTTAAATCCAATAGAGCACATGTGGGATCAGTTGAAACGAAGAGTTAGAGACGGTGATCAGGAAATCCACAACCAACAGCAACTCATCAACGCTGTTAAAAGAGCCTGGGAAGAGATTCCAATGGAAAATGTCAGGCATTTGATTGAGAGCATGCACTCCAGGCTTCAGGAGTGCGTAACGAAACGAGGGGGGCATACCCGTTACTAAAAGATGAGCATGGAGTATTTTCTTTTGTTTTCAGTAACTTTACATTGTTTTTATTTTTAACCTTAAATGTGTTTTTTCTTTCAAAAGCAAATAAACTTTTTAATCATTATTATTGGAATAAATTTATTGGTCTACACGGTAAAAACAACATTAGTTTTCGTTATGGAGACAAAAAAATTAATATTGGTTTTATTATTTTCATGGTACAGACAAAATACCTCGTGGCCCTTATTTTGTTTTGAGTAGTATATTTTCTAAAAACAGAATTAATAAAACATTTAAAAATATAAAAAATAAAAGTCTGCCGGCATCGGGACCAGGGTCCAAGCTAGCGGTGGTTAGGGCTCCAGAAACAGGAACCTCCACACAATGCGTGCCGTATTGAGGAGAACTGCCTTCTGAATCAGGTATTATATCATTATTATTATTAAGAAAAAAGCTCAGTCCGTCGCAGCGTGAAGAAGCAACAAATACACACACATACACACAAACTTTCGCATTTATAATATTAGTGTGATTATTATTCGACCAACACACATTTTAGAATATTAAACAAAACCGCAGGCTCTTCACTTTCCTTTTTTCCTTTGCTTTAAGATGTGTGTTATTTTTTAAATATGTTTCAAAAATATTTCTCTCTCTCATTCTATTCTTATTTTTTTATTCCTTACTGGTAAGCACTTGACATTCATGGCACCTGATGTTAAGTGATGATAAAGCCGAAGGTGGAAGCGTGAGGTGCGCTCCACTACTACATCCCGAATCCTCAACTACTGAGGCACTGGCTATCTTATCTCAGCTGCCGGAACACAAAAATGCTACTAACATTGATGTTATGTCGACATAATACTTGAAAAGATTTTCCTAAAAACATAATCTTAGTCTTATAATAATGCCTTACCTTAGAGTCGTAAGTCCACTCCTGGTTGCCGCGCATGCCGTGGCACCGGATCAGCTTGATTGGTCCCCGCGGGTGGGCGGCGTCCAAGCAGTTGTCATCTGACATCACCTGCTTGCGTTTGGTGTAAGCGAATACCTGGGAATAGGTGTAGATGTAGATGTATTAAGCTAGGAATGCTAAAGATATGCAATCTTTTTAGTATTTAATGAAAATATAAAAGTTAAATATCTATTGAGCCTTGGACAAGGTCAGTCATTCTTTATTACTAAAAAAATAGAGAGCAATGCCATTACTGGAACAAAACCTGAAATGTTTAAATCTTACTTAAATATTAAGACTGATGAAGAATTATTAAAATTGGTGATTATCAGAGTAGCGTCAAACCATAACTTATGGTGTACCTCAAGGTTCGATTCTTGGATCATTATTATTTCTGGTATATGTCAATAACATTTGTGAAGCAGTTTTAACTGGTCACCTCAATCTGTACGCTGACGTCACTTGCTTATATAATTTTGGACATGTTGATGACGGTTTTTCTTGCCCAACAAGATCTCAACACACTACACAATTGGTTTCAGCACAATCTTATAACAATAAAAGCCGCTAAAACGTCTTTTATAATATTCAGTGCTAAGAATTAAAAAGTCCAACACCACACTTAACTAAACATTAACGGGGTAATACGCCAAAGCGATCAAAAAAAAATATCTTGGGCTTACACTTGACAAAAACCTAACGTGAATACTGCAATAAAAACAATATTTCCTCTTTGTTAGATTGTATGTATGCTTTGGTATTGGGCACTGGCAGAAGAAATAAAAACTAATAATCTGAAAATGTTTTATAAATGAAAAGTCAATAATACTTGTATATTGCCATGCTTAATTTACGCATGCCAGACTTGGTCACTCACTAAAAAATAAGAAAACCAACTTAGAGTATGTCAGTATACTATAGCAAGGAGTGTTATAGGTCTGAGGTTAAAAGACAAAGTAAAAGTACAAGAAAGTAAAGTCAAGACAAAGTTTAGGAATGCAGCTATATCTAGCAAAATATTGAAATGAAAACATAATTAAAGAAGCTTGAAACAAATGGAATAAAAAAAAGCGACAAAATGGGTACCTCATAATCATAAAAGGAAAAGGGGAAGACAAATTAACATAAAACGATATACATAAAATAGCAGGCCCTCTGTGGCTTCGCGAAGCTATATGCAGAGAGTAGTGGAAGTCTTTAGAGGAGGCCTATGTCCAAGGACAAGCTGTCAAAAAATCAAACACAAACCGGCTTATCAATGTATTGTATGACTAATATGTATGTACGTAAAACAGCAATAAAGGCTATTATTATTATTATTCTTATTCAATATGTAAAAAAACCTTGTCCGATCCGTAAAGGTGTTATTAGATATCGAGATTAGGTTCTATTGACGTAATATTTTTAAAATTATAAGTAAACCAACTTTTTCCCAATGAAAATTTTAGAAATTTTTATTAAATGAGGACACTTAAATGACAATACGAGGGCGGCACTGAAAATTTCGGGAATCAAGGAAGTGACACAACATAACTATTTAAAAATGTATTTATTGCTTTTCGAAGTATTCTCCGCGAAATTTGACACATTTTTCCATACGATGGAACCAATCATTGAAGCAACCATTCCATTCGGAAGTTGGGGTCTCCAAAATGGCCGTTTTGTAGGCGTCCACAGCTTCTTCAGGTGATGAAAATCTCTGACCACGCAATTTATTCTTTATTTTAGGGAAAGTATAGAAATCATTAGGGCTTAGGTCGGGGCTGTACGGCGGATGGTCTAATAATTCTATGTTTTCTTGCTCTAAAAACTCTTTTGTTCTGTGCGCGGTGTGAGAACTCGCATTGTCGTGATGGAGGATGATGCGGCGGTTGCAGTTCTCTTTTCAGAGTCAGAAACGACCGAATGGTATGCTAGCATTTGTTTGCCACAGCAAACAAATGCTAGCATACCATTCTGCATTAACCGTTCTTTGTCCCTCAAGAGGAATAGTCGCAACATGGCCGGTTTTGGAGACAAACGTGGCCACCATTTTTTTTTGCAACACTCCGTGAACGAACAATTTTTGTTGGCTTTAACTCATTGTCACACCCAAACTCGTGACTGGTTTTTTGTTTCGGGTTCGTACGCGTATAACCAGGATTCGTCACCTGATACGATGTTGTATACAGCATTTGAGGATCCTGCGTGGAATCTTTCGAGAGTTCTGACACACCAAGTAACGCGAGCCGCTTTTTGCTCTTCACAGAGCGAATGCGGTATCCATCGGGAAAACAACTTTTTTACACCTAATTGTTCATGCAAGTTTATTTGTATTTGACTCATGCCAATGTCTAAAGTTGCCTGAATTTCGCGGTTTGTCACATGTCGATCTTCCTCAATCAGCTTACGCACAGCATCAACGTTTTCTTGGGTGACTGCAGTTTTTGGACGACCTTGACGGGGATCATCACTGAGCTTGACACGTCCACGTTGAAATTCAGCAAACCAGCGATAAATTGTGGTTTTGGATGGGGCTTCATCACCAAATGCAGAAATCATCCGGTCAACACACTGTTTTTGTGATAAACCACTTCGAAAGTCATAATAAATCATCGCTCTTGAATTTTCTCGAGTCAATTCCATTTTCTCAACGACTAAACAAGTTTGACAAAACTTTGTGACAAGACCGAGAATCTTTTTTTAAATAAATAAATGGTATTCGATTTTTAAAACCAAGGAGTTTTCAATTAAAAAGATTTAAATATGACAGGAACAGTGGTAATATTCCATTCCCGATACTTTTAGTGCAGCCCTCGTACAAGCGACGCGGCGCGGGCGACGCGGGCGCTTACTAACAGGTAACCATAGCAACGTCATAATTCACGAGCTCAGTTGTTGTTGGCCATTTTCTTTTAACACTTTCCACACTAGCAGTATCACAACTGTTATGCTACGGTCACACTATCGCGATAACGCGAAGATTTGCGTTGTCGCGACACGTCTGGCCAAATAATTCGTCTTATCGCGAATCATCATCGCGAATACAAATGCACTTCGCGCCGCTGTCGGTAAATTACCGCACATCAAAGGGTTTTATCGCGACAAAGTTCGTGCGGTCGTCTACACTTCCGCGCGCTTAGTTTGACTGCGAGGCGCCGAGCGGTTTGAACGTGTTTCATAATTATTGTGATTTGTGTTAATTATGGATTGGAGTAATGAAAAAATATTAGAATTAATAGAAAATTATGAATCTGAACCTTATATTTCTCTTTCCCTTTTATTTTTTTTGTTCAAATATTAAAATGCAGTCAATAATTATTTGCTGGTGACATGTAATATAGCACAACCGCCTCTTCCATTTTTTTTTCCGCGAAATGAATTATCGCGACGTAGCAAAGTTTTTTTTTGATGAAGTTTTATCGTGACAACGCGAACACAAATCTTCGCCTTGAAGTGTGGCCGTAGCATTACCGATTAGTATTACCTAGTTGTTGTCGCGCTACAGAAGGATTAAGTACTTATTTCGGGTGAGGATAAATTAACACCTCCTCTTCGATGTTTACATCACGCACTCGCGGTCTGCCTGCATCAGTACGATGCGTTCCTTGGCCGTAAATACTTCCCGTAACATACACATCATTGTGTAAAATCGTTGAAACACACACTCAGACGGCATCGGTACACAGAATAAATAAAAGGCCGGGGTACCTTGCAGAACCTCAAAACATATCTCGTAATAGTTGCAGTGACTCTTACCCAAACACAATAACATATTAAAATACTCTTGATTAGAGTACAACATTTCGCGAAACACAATCACAACAACATGGAACGACTACTCGGAAGAAATGTTTGCGCGAAACTGACTTAATAAAGAAAGTGACCTATGACAGAAGAACGTGATTTGCACGTGCCCGCGGCCGGCGGCATCGTCAAAGGCGCTGCCGAAGTGCCGACACACCTTCGTCGGCACTTCCGTAGGAAGGCGCCGCCTCCGCCGCTATTGACGGAAAGTGTTGTCACATTATAAAAATTTTCTTGATTTGAGGTTGAGAATTACGATAACTTTTTCATTTTCATGAATTATATTTTGTTATTGATATTAATATACCTCTTTGCGAACGGACAGGTTTTTTTTTACAAATTGTATAACCATGGTATGGCTGGATGCATCCCACGAAGTTTGCCCCTTAATTTATAACACATTAGTTAAACCTCACTTACTTTAGTTATTTTTAAAAAGTCGGGATACAGCCGCTAAAACAGATCACAAAGGAAACAAATTTTGCAAAATAAGCTAATTAGTTAATTAATTATCTTATACCATTACGATTTTTTAACGTCCACTAAAATTTAAAATAAAGAAACCCAACTCCTTAACGTCAAACAAATGATTGAGGAGCTCTGTGGTCTCGTAAGAGTGCCGATTTCAAAACCAACAAAATAAAGTAGAAACTCACCTGGTTTCCGCCCATGCCATGGCAGTAACCCATTCCTAGTGGCTGACCAGCCTTGCCACCGAGCGTGTCCAAGCAGTTAGACGTCTCTGCATTGCGGATCTGAAACCAATAATTAGACGTAATAGTCATATTTTAGTAGAACCACGACCCTAAGATTACCGGTCCAATGCCGCTGAGCTACCGAGATCCCACAGACTCGGTGATTCTAGCACTTTGTGATTTACGCTGCAATACCGCTGTATTACGTCACTGTGAAGTTACCCTCAAAATCGAAAGAACACTTTTGCAAATATTTAACAATCGATAAAGACGTAATTCCTTTTTAAGGTTCCGTAGTCGACAAAGAACCCTTAATTAAGGCCTACGCAGACCGGGACGGCATGGCAAAGTGGAAACAGTTTTTTGATTGAGGCATCCGTTTATGAACTATTAAGCTTTAAAGTGCAAAATTTTGCTTAGAATCAAGTGTCGTCGTCCCACCTGTCAGCCAAATGGTTGTTGTGTCGTATATATGACGAAGTTAAAAAGAAAACTATTACAGCTAAGTAGGCTTTACAAGTTTACGAGTAACAGTCAACTTATAAAATGTACTTGGCGCAGTACAAATTCCTCATTGGGAACTACTTAAATAACGTTGTCAGGGGTGTCAGAAACCGGTAGTATCTACATTAAAGTATCAGAATCCGCATTATTGAGATGGGCTACGGAACCCTACACTGCGCGTGGCACGACACGCACTTGGCCGGTTTTTTATTTATATTTTTGCATTCACGATGCTATATGTAGTTGCAAGATAATTTTTTGAATAGAAAACATCAACCAATCTCAGGAAGCTCGAGTGGGAATTGAACTCACGACCCTTGGATTAGAGACCGAGACCTCAGAAGACTCGTTGAAATGAATGCAAAAAACAAATGGTAAGGTAAGACGTGTTAAAATGACAAGGTATTTTATATTTTTTACTATCTATATCGCTACACTCTGATCGGATCTGTATCCGGAATGATTGATTACAGAATCAAGAACTAAATGTATTTGTCATATTAAAAGATATATAGATAGATTAGTATTTATTGTTGATGAATGACTCGATTGGGTTCTAGCGAATAGAGTTAGTGAAATCGGAATTACTTTGCTTTACTTTAAGAAAAGTAAATATTGGGTAGATAATAGGAATAACTGCAAGAGTAACAGAAAGAGTCGAGGGGCATCTGTCACTTAATTAGTCCCATAAAAAATACGACTTGCCTCAGGCGGGACTCGAACCCACTACCGTTTAACAGGCTACAGCTCTACCAACTGAGCTACCAAGACATTGGTATACCTGTCGAATAACAACAAAAAATAAAATTGTTACAACTACAATAAAGAGTAAACGGTCACATAAGGAGCTCGATGGCGCAGTGGTTGACGCGCCCGGTCTGCGATTGTTAAGGTTAAGCAATTTTCGCAAAGGCCGGTCATCGGATGGGTGACCAAAAATGTATCATCTCGAGCTCCTCCTTACCTCGGAAGGCACATAAAACCGTTGGTTTCAATTGCATTAGCAGTCGTTAACAACAGCCAACCCGCACTGGGCCCGCGTGGTGGTTTACGGCCCGTCCTCCATATCCATACATAGGGAAGGCTCGAGCAGTGGGGACATATATGAGCTGCTGACGGTAGTGGTACTCTCCCAGACAGTAAGTAACAAACTTGCCTCAGGACTGGAACTCCAATCCCCTTTACTAACCAGGCTACGGCTCAAGTGCAAAAACAAAACGGGTAGAAAATAGGAATAAGTAACTACAGAAAGAAATAAAAAGCTTTACCTCTCCCAAATAGTAATAGTCGAGCGGCATCTGGCTCTCGGGGTAGATGTTCTCCAAGTACCATCTGAAGCTCTTGCATTTGAGCCTCTCGCGTAGCGCACGCCTCTCGCTGACGTCACCAACCGGCACGTTCAACGCACCTGACATACAAACGACAATGCAGTAGTTGAACGTACACATGGCTGCGCAAAGGACTACCAAAAACTAACAAGCTTCTTCAATAGATTGTTTTCTAACGTTTACGCGAACGCTACACATTGAAATGAAACAACTCACGTTTCTTTAACACATTTGCTTTAAGGCGAAGGGTAAGGCACACTAGCGCCACCAATTGATAATTTGACAATTACTAACGGACCGGATCTTTTTTTAAACATTGCGTACCGTCCGACAACAGGAAAGCATCCATAGTATTTATTTAATAATTGTGCACTACTTTTTGTTGCGTGGTTTATTCACAAAACGGGCTAACGCATTAATTCTCAAACAATGACCACTTTTAGTATTAGCGAATGAATACAAAAACAAACCTAAAAGTAGTGCACAATTAATAAATAATAGATGTTTGCCGAGCGTCGGAAGGTCCGCAATAGCAGTTATAAAATTAAATCCATTAGCGGCGCTAGTGTGCATTACCCTTCGCCTTAATGTAATTTTATCCTGAAAGAAAGGAACAGTCGACAGCATACCAACGGTGATAAAAAGATACGATTATGTATTTATTGCAGAAAAATCTTTGCAGTTGAAAGAGTTTCATTGTCAATAAAACACCTTTTTACAAAATCTACTCGTGTTTAATTTATCCATTTGACGGACTGGCGACTGTACACTTTCGTAATGGCTTCGGGCTACTTCCCGATTGGTAAACTTCCCATTAAGTAAAACGAATTAAATATATGAAGTTTACTGTTTAAATGTGTTGTTTTGTATTATTATGACCAACCGCAACTTTTGAGACTATAAAATTAAGTTTACCAAATGGGAAGCCTAACGGGAAGTAGCCTTCGTAGTAGTAATAAGTTAGTATAACGTTATGTGGTGAGTCTGCTTATATTAAAGAAAAACAACATTTAACACATTTAAAGATCCTTTAAGATTTTTCTTTGTATTATTCAGTTTTTTATTATTCTACAATAAGAAAACGTTTCGCCTTTATCGTACCCGGTTATAAAAGACTGTAAGGCTGAAGATGAAATCGCACTTCAGACGAAAACAACAACCACAAAGGCAATGGCTACCTAACAATGCTACTAACATTGTTGTTATAGCTATAGACTTAAGACAAGATGATGGCAGCTAGCCAGGCGGACTTAAAACAAGCCATTAAACCAACCAAACCGAGCACAATAGTATTTGCCCGCCGGGAATCGAACCGGGGTAGAATAACCAGTAGTCCAGAGATTTCAGTCCTATATAGGTGTATTTAAAAAATCTATTCAGTTGTAGAATTGAAAAGGATCTTTAACTGAAACATTCAAATAAATCAATATATTGTACATAAATATAAATCAATAAAGAGTGTATAATGAAATGACACAATCCGCGTGATAATCAAACATAAAATAAAACGTACGTAAAGTGTTAATATGACAAGCGCTACACAAAGCAACGTTAATAATGAGCACGATTCAAAATACCCAACGCAAATGTTTGATTACGATGAAACGAACGTTATTAACACAACTGGGTTAATGTAAAAATTGGTTATCAATACATTAAAATAGCTTCGATGTAGCGGCAATAATGGCTTGCGTAAAACCTTTTACAACAACCTATTTGAACGTAAACATGACCACCTGTAGAGTGAGTACATACCTACACAAATACAAAACAATTGACAGAGTAAGGCGCTACGCCGAGAGAGTAACTTTAGTCGCACAAACTATCAACTTTTGTTGAAGAAACTATCAACTTTGTTGAAGAAACTATCAACATTTAAAAAGTTATCGTTAAAGGTTGCCAGTTGCAGCAACAAATAGGCCCAGTTTCTAAATAACTAGTAAATAATAGTGTTTGCCAGTCGAGGTAACAACACACAACAGCAACTTGACACAACTAGTACAAATTCAACAGTTGCTAGTTGCGGCAATTTGAAACTGATTCTATCATCGAGTGCAGTAACTCAACACTCGCAACTGGAGTTACTATGTCAGCGCAGTTTCTTAAGTTTATATAGAAATCGCTTGATGAGAGGTGCCTGTTGCCGTTAATACGTAGATCAAAATTGCTCTCTCTGCGGAACGCCTAAATTGACAATGAAAATTATACACATTATATATATTATGTCGTTTCCAGCATAAAATGTAAGAACACGTTAACTTCATAAAAACATTAGAAACGCACATAATCCATGAAATCATGTAAGTAAGCGAAGAAAGCAAATTTATAATAATATGGAACAAAACACAATCTGTTTGAAAACTTAACAACACTTTTTCAGGACCTGTTTAAACTAAATTCTCTCATAGAAATTGTGTGCAAATGCGAACTATGACAACACTATTAATTATGTTCCATCAATTGAGTGTTCATTAACCTATTTGCATATATCGAGAGCGGCAAACCCGAGGGTGCCTCTAAAGGCTTGGACTACGGCTCAAAGCAATGAATGAGAGTCAATGATTGATGTCTAGTTGTAAAAAAAATTATAACAAAACAGTAAAAGAAATACGAGATCATGAGGATCTCATAGGATTTTAAAAAAAAGGATGTCTATCCAGAGTCTTTGTAGTCTACAAACCTACGGCTAAATTGACTTATTTAAGTAAGTTATTTGTTATATATAATAAGTATATTTTATATTACTTAACTTTATTGCACATATGGAATAAATTTCCTTTATTGGAAAAATGTAAATGAAGCAGAATTTAAAAGCAATTATTGTGTTATATAAATATTGATTCATTTCTCATGCGGAACGTTATTATAATATATTACATGTTTAATAAAAATTTGCATGCTGTTTTAACAATGCAAACGTTGCATGTGTTACGAATCAGAACAATAAATATCATATTTTAATATTCCACGACATGAATTAAACGACAATTGCAATAACAATACATATTATTGATATTACAGCGAACACTTTAGCATTGTTCGAATATAACATGGCGTATAAAGTTAATATTTACTAATACCGACGCGCTACATTGAATAACATTTTTAGGTACCTTTTGATTTATCGGTCAGCATGTTATGATTACGTCATTGACACATAATTTACTATCTATACCTATGAAATTAAACTGTAAAAATAACAAATTAACATTAAATTATAGAAGAATGGCTTTACATATGTACATTTTCTGGATTGACACATTAAGCGATGATCGTGCAACTTGAACGCAATAGCCATATATAATGAAAAAAGATACCAACTTATTGCAAAATTGCTACGGCTCAGGAACTATTTAAAAACATCACAGTACCTAACACAAGCTAACGAGACCAAGCGACAGCGAGCGGTCTGAATACTAATATTGTAGTAGAAATCCTTTCAGTACTACCGACATTTTTCAACAAGTTAAAATGCGTCTCTCATCAAACTACGAACGGCAAGCACCGAGTTTGAGCTAACAAGACCAAGCGATGACATCGACTAGACCGGAGAGTGCTGGATTGATATTGTAGAAAAAATTATTTCAGTCGATGAGTTACACTAATGACGGGAATGGCTTTGGTCCACAGCTCCAAGTTATCTACGTACCACCACCGAGCAAACGAGACCAAACAAGCCCTACCGACATCAAGCGGTCTGTGTAAGGAGTGTGCGGGCAAGCACCTGGATTGATATTGTAGTAAAAATGCTTCCAGTCGTCGAGCCACACCTCGGCGAGGCGCGCGTTGTTGTGGTTTACCACGCGGTCGATGCACCTCAGGAGCGAGTAGGGAGTCGTCTCCCATCCAACTACCAACGGCAAAGCACAGAGTTCGAACTAACGAGACTAAACAAAACCTAGCGACGTCATCGACTAGACCAAAGGCTCGAGTCAAGAACCTGGATTAATATTGTAGTAAAAAATGCTTCCAGTCGACAAGTTACACCAATGACGGGAATGTCTTGGGACCATGAACTGCAAGCACCGAGTTCGAGCAAACGAGATTTAAGGACATCAAGCGGTCTGTGTAGGAGCTAGGAGTGCGCGGGCAAGCACCTAGATTGATATTGTAGTAAAAATGCTTACAGTCAACGAGTTACGTTGTTGGCAACGGGAATGGCTTGGGGATTGCAAGCACCGAGTTCGAGCAAACGAGACCAAACGAGACCTAACGACATCGAGCGGTCTGTGTAGGAGTGTGCGGGTAAGCACCTGGATTGATATTGTAGTAGAAATGCTTCCAGTCGTCAAGCCACACCTCGGCGAGGCGCGCGTTGTTGTGGTTGACGACGCGGCCGGTGCCCCCCGGGAACGAGTAGGGGGTGGTCTTGCGGAACACGTGGCCCACGTGCGAGCACGGAGCGATCTCCAGCGTGCCACCGCACATCCACACCTGGCCCCCGCCAATGTTAGTGCGACAATGTTCACCAATACGTAACGGTTGGTAGGTGGGTGGAGTTTATAAGTCAACTGGTTTTACAGGGGCTGCTTATTTAGCCTGTTCAACGAGCACAACTCGGAAACAAAATTGTGTTGCTATAATCGTAGCTTACTATACCTGTATAGCCAGGTTAATACGCTTGGTCTCTGACCTTATCCATACAGGCAGCGTTAGCTCAAAAATCATAACATTTATTTTAATTTTTTATTTTTTTTGGAAAACTTACAGCTAATAAATAAATTAAAAGTGTTTATAAGTTAAATACAGTCAATTACAAGTTTCCGCTTATAGCTTAATACAGATTACATAATATCTTCGATTTTCGATGGAAAGTGGAAACGGTTGGTAAGACTTTTTTTTTACAAAAAGAAATTATTATTAAATTTGTTTTTAAACTTGTTCAGGGATGAGTTAAATAAGTCCAGGTTCATATCCTTATCAACACTATTATACAGTTTGGACACTTTGATGGCAAAGAAGTTGCTACGATAATTAGTTCGAGAAAGCGGTACATGCAGTATATTAGTGTGGCGCGTTACATGTAACTTAAGTTGGTAACGAAATAAAATAAGACACCCAATTTTACGGAGGGGACTGACCGGAGCGTATCATCGAGAGAGAGAAAATCATGGCCGACAACAAAACCCTTTCATAAACTATATACTACTAAGTTGGCATTCTGTAAAACCAGTTTCTTAATAAAACGCTAGTTAATGTTATATTGGTGAATATTGTCAATTTAAGACAACGATAAAACATGTATTTATATATATATGTTTATCAGTGTCTTAATAATGTATGGGGTTAAAAAGCATAAAAATACAATGTTAATGACATACACATAATACATTTGATTATAATAAAATAATCTATGGTTACAATAATAATATTATATTATGCTGTTAATCATCATCATATTGATGACTCATCAATGAGTGAATGAGTATTAGTTATACACGTTTCCCAATATTACACTTGTTTTAATAACACGGTACATTTAATAAAACATTCTATTAGGCCATGATATACAATAGACCAAGGGCTATGACATATGAATATTATACTAATACATATAAATATTATCGAATAATAGTTAATATAAACATGAGATACTTTTTTGCTACAGTTTTACAATATAATTATAAATACAATTAAATTATATGATTTTCTCGTATTTTACGTTTTTTTGTAACAAAAAGTTAGCTGTCTGATATATTATTGTCGCCACGAGAAGCTACAAATTTGTTGTAAATGTGAACCTTATTTTGTTTATGAATAACATTTTTGAATGTAACAAATGTATAAAGTAATAAATTAAAACGTAGAAGTCTACTTCTCTATCTCTTGCCAAGTAGTAGCAGGCAAACTTTTTTTTTTATTAAAATAAAACCTTTAGGAGTAGTATTTATTTATTTTATCGGTGCCAGATACTGTTATTAGTTACAAAAATGTTATTAAGTTATTTGAAAAAAAAAATCCAGATTCTCGTGGCGCGGGCTATCCATACTATTATGCCTGTTCTGCCTATTCCATAGCTCTTGATCTAAAAGGATTGCTGTGGTTAATTCACTAACAACTTATTAATTGTTATCAACAAAAGAATTACGAGTTCATCATTGCTTCTGCATTAAGAAGAAGCAAAAGTAAAAATAAATAACTACAAAAGAGGAAAATATATAAGAACGTAAAAGTATCTAAATACAAAAACTAATAAAGTAAGAAGGGTTGTCAAGAAGGTATAAATAAAAAAACATAAATTAACATAATCAAGCGTAAATGAATGAAACGATGAACACGCATGCAAGTAATAGGCGAATGCAGCTGCAATGGTTTATGTTAAAAGCCTCGATATTAACGTTAGATTGTTAATGACATAAAACTCTTACACGCTTACAGTGTTATAACCCAAGCCACAACAATACTTTACGACAGATCCAACGACTGCTACCATTTTAGTGATCTTTAAACTTTTACACTCGGTTATGTACACATTAACGTTCGCTTATTGGTATTGAAAAAGTATAGATTTAAAAAAGTTAATATAGTATTCTCCCCATTGGGAAAGCCTGTGCCCAGCAGTGGGACATTAACAGACTTATAATAAAGCTAGTGACAAATTTAAACAGTAATTGAACACAAACGCAAACGCACACTATCCCCTTGACTAACGCACACTAAAACAGTAGCATATCGATCCGAACCGAACCTGGGTTCATGGCGTAATAGAACTCGCCCCACTCGTCCATCCAGACTTCGGCGACGCGCGCCGCATTGTGCAGCACCACGTTCTGCACGCCGCCGGGGAACGTGTACGGGGACTTGTCGCGGAACACGTGGCCCACGTGCGAGCACGGCACGATCTCCAGCCGCCCGCCGCACTGCCACACCTTGCCCCATCGCGATTATAAAGTTATGATATGATTTCAATGGCACCGGCAGACTGCCAGCGGCAGACTGACTTTATAGGCACGCATGCCTTGTAGCTACACCTGGGGTAAGCGCCGCTGATGCAGTATGGGAACGTGTACAGGGACTTGTCACGGATTACGAGGCCCACGTGCGAGCAAGTGAATTACCATTTTATGGCATTTGAAGTATTAGTAGTCTGAGAAATAGCGCGCCGAGCTGCTAACATAAGTATAGATAGCATAAGTACGTGCTCTTTTCATAGGTTGTTCAATATCTCATATCTTCAATTACAGTTCCTAAAGTGTTAACATAAGGTTGTTTTTCCTATCAAAACGCCAGCATAAGTACATTACCCGGAAGCTCATCTCCAAGTTTTCGCCGCCCCAGATGTCCATGCCTTGGTCGTAGGAGCCTATCTTGTAGAAGTACTCTCGGTCGATGGCGAACAGCCCTCCCGCCATTGTCGGGGTGCGTAGTGGCGTGGTGCGGTCGCCCCCGCGGCGAGACATCTCTCTCTCGGGCACTCGGTACCTGGAGGGCAAGCAACGATTATGTAACCATATCATCATCATCATTATCATCATCATCAGCTGTCCATAGAGACATAAGAGCTCGAGAGCGCGAATACCAGATACAATAGAATTTTAATTGTTATCGGCCACCTGGGACCTGTTTCTCGAAAGGTACAAGTCTTGTAATACAAGTGTGTTAACATAGTAACACTTGTAAAATACCGAACTTACAAGTGTTTCTCGTTTCACGAAACTGTATTTAACACTTATGTAGAATAAAATCTCAATCAATGATCGACCTCACAAGTAAATATTTATATGTGTAAAACTAATTCTGTTTCTCAAAAAACTACGTTGACACTTGTAACTAGCGACTTTCAGAAATTATTCTAGTTGTATCGGGAGACTCGTAATTTTTAGGTATGTATAGCTAATTATATAATAATACTGAAACGAAACTAACGGGTCAAAATCTTTATGCCTTCGTTTGTCAAACATTGTTCATCTTGTGAATGATTGTCCATTAATTAAAACTAGTGGTCGCCCAGTGGTCGAAATTCGACCGTAATTTTACTAAGGTTGCACGGATTGTAGGTATCCTAAGCAGTGAAAAATTAAAAAAGATAGAATGTGAGTTTGGATTGGCATTGACAGATATCGCCCGCTCCTCTTCCATTTTTGAAATTTTTGAAAAGAGTATATAAGCGTGTGTGTCAAATACATGGTAGTGTGTGTTATGTTTGTTTTATTAAAATATTAACATTCTGCAACCCTTCTCTATATAAACTATAAGTGTGCGAAATTTCATACTCCTCCGTCCGCGCAATTTTCGTAAAAAGGGGTACAAAGTTTTTGCTTCACGTATTAATATGTAGATAATAAAATGGTGCCTGTATCACACTCGTGATGTTTTAAATTCTGTTTGAGACTTTCAACGATTTCAATCATCTCTGTGAAAAGTTATCGTCGTCAATTTTTCAGAGAGATCGTTTTTTTTATATTAGAAGGCAAACGAGCAGGCGGGTCACCCGATGGGAAGCAATCACCGCCGCCCATGGACACCCGCAAAACCAGAGGAATCGCAAATGCGTTGCTGGCCTTTAAAATCGTCCAATCGAACTTTGTAAAATGGCATATTATTATAGTTATTTACAAAGCTTGTAATGTTTTTGTAAAACATATTTTACAAGCACTTGTATTTTTACTCTTGTAGAATATCAGAATCACAAGTTGGCGGCCATTTTTGTCAATTGCTGTCTCTGAGAGACCATCGGAAATTTTAAAAACATAAAACGTTGAATTACCTAACTTTTCTTGGATTAGTTATAATAACTCATAATGTGATCTAGCGATTCTGACGAAGATGAAATAGTTGTCGTAATTAGAAGACCTAAAGTATATATATAATATAATATATGATATATATTTTAAGAGATAGTTAATTATACGCATATGAAAACGTCATATGAGGACAATGAAAGGTTCCGACTGACAGCATCTAAACTGGAATACCTGCGTAATGTAAATATAACCTGGGTCCATACTTAAATAGGCCAACAAAAAGAAGTAGAGCCAAGTCTATCGAATTGCAATTACAAGGCGCTCTTCACTGGATGGGGGCAGGGGTTCAATACCACGCTGGCGGAGATACGCGTGGAATTAGCAAAGCCAGTGTTTGCAGAGCTATTCACGATGCTGTAG
Source organism: Eudonia mercurella (assembly GCA_963082485.1). Classification (NCBI taxonomy): domain Eukaryota; kingdom Metazoa; phylum Arthropoda; class Insecta; order Lepidoptera; family Crambidae; genus Eudonia; species Eudonia mercurella. The sequence continues at coordinate 6,562,643 of OY720038.1, forward strand.
CTGCTGTCCAAGAAAGATTATATCTCCTGTATGTCAAATGGCCAGAAAATTTAAACACGGTGGTGGTAACATCTCGCACATACATGTAGTCTTTATCTTGAGTTATTAGCCCAAGAGCTTTACAAAATTTCCTATTCCATATGTGTTTCCATTGTTCCACCTTTTTTTCTTTAGTAAGACTATCAGAAAATTTTCCAAAAAGAATGTCTTTTGATTCACGAATTTCAGTTAGCACATAAATTGTATTATCCATTTTAGTCATGTTTATTATAAAAAAAATAACTAATACAATTTCTTGTTAGAAGACATCATTCACTTTAATTACGAGTGTAATGTCAGTGACATTGACATTAAGATAAAATATTTATCAGCCAGTGCATTTACATGTCATTATTGCATTGATAATCTATTTTGTTACCGTAAAAAATTACACTTGTTATTTAATTAGTGAAACAGAATTTACAAGTCACAATTTACATATCGAAGCTTGTGAACTTGTTACCTTTTGAGAAACAGGCCCCCTGGTGGTCGATCGACACTCAAGGGGATAAGGTACATTTCTTTTTTATTAAAAGGAGGCAAACGAGCAGGCGGGTCACCTGATGGAAAGTAATCACCGCCGCCCATGGACACCCCCCGCAAAACCAAAGAAATCGCAGATGCGTTGCCGACCTTGAGGAAGGAGTTGGATCTTGAGGAGGGAGTAGGAATTGGGAGGGGGGAGGGGTGAGAGATGGGCCTCCGGTACTTTCACTCACCGGACGAAACACAACAGCAACGAGTGCCATTGTTTCACGCCGATATTCTGTGAGAGGGTGGTATTACGCCGGCCGAGCCGGCCCATTTCGTGCTGCAACGCAGCGTGGCTCTGCCACTCGAAGAGCAGCGTGGCTCTACCACTCTACATATGCATAGGGGGACATAGATGTCCCTACTGCAGGGGCACGAGCCTTCCCTATAGATAAACCAGCTAAGTAGGTGGCGCAGCTATAGGGGTCCATCATGGGATACGGGTGTTCTTAAGCGGACGAATGATTTGTTTGTTTTGTTTGTTTTGTTGTCATGGAAACTGTCAAAGTGGTACGAAGTCCGCCCCGGTCAGCTAGTTATATGTAAATACACTAACGGTATATAAACATTTATTTAAATGATATTTTTGACAGAACATGCTGTTGCTGCGTTTTTCGTTAAATATGAGATGTGAAGTTAAAAAAATGATTTATCTATAGGCTGTGGTTGTATGAGCATGTATTGTCTTATTTCTGCAGTCAAGGTTAATATTTTGTATTTTGATACAAATTAAATATTTGTAGAATATTATAATATAGTTTAATAATATATTTGAAGCCAGCGCGAATCTTGGCGAATATGTCTTTCAAAATTCAAAATCATTTATTCAGTTTAGGCTACAAATTAGCTCTTATAAATGACATACATATATACAAACAATCCTAGTAGTTTTTTAGAGACTGGAAATAAATAGAACCTCTAGAGAACCTCTGAACCTCATGATGCATGCCGCTCATTTGAGCCAAAATTGCTAAAATAGAGAACCTATACACAGAGAAGAGGTAATTTACCTATTTATTAACTTTGCTATTCCCTAACTATTCTGAAAAAGACCGTAAATCTACAAGAACACAAGACTGATTTCTGTTTGGCAAGTATGTTTACGTCAAAACTAGTGATGCAACGAATACTACTTGTACGAATAGAAATACGAATAATAATTTTACTGTTCGGCGAATACGAATAGCTGAACCTTAGTAGTCAATTGCGAGTGACAGACGATTTCTATTTTCCGTTTCTATATTGCCAGCTGTTAAAAATTGCCTTTCTGAGACTACAGTGGAAGGTTTAATTGAGAAATATTTCCTTGACAATTTTTTTAGTGTCGGGAAATGTTTATCCTCACGCCAAAAATTCAATGGGTGCAATAGATTCGGATGCGGATGGCAATAGTTTCGAAGTTTGAGATAGGCATCAACTTCGTTCTTACTTGTTCTTTGTTCTTTCCAAACATCACTTTTCTCACTCTTTGTGGATGACATTTTAATAATTTAAATTTTTTTAGCACAATTTTACAATCAAAAATATCATACAGCACACCAGACACACACCAAAAGTAATAAGCAAAACCACAAACAATACCAAGCAACCGAAATGTTAATTGGTTTGAGGGTAATCTTCAAATAAAAATTTTTAAACGTCAACAAAATAATATATTCGGATACAAGAATCGTAGCTCGAGTGCGTTCCGTTTTATACTCAATATTTTTTACGAATGTCATCATGATATTCGGCGAATACGAATATTCGGTAATTGACTGTTATACGGCGAATACGAGTATTCGTATTCGTTGCATCACTAATCGAAACCTATCTGTAAGTAACCTTTTACGGGGGGGCATTGTTATGACCTGTTATGACCTCTCATAACAACATCCCAGCTCAGGTTAAGCACATTATGACGAATCTTTAAATAATAGAAATCCCCACGCTGATAACAGTAGAACACAATATCTTTATCAGTTTTTGCTCATAAACTTGAGTGAGTTGAGTCGGTCCTAGGTACAGATCATAATTATATTTTTAACAGGCACTGGATGTTTACTTTTTATAATCAGTTCTTACTTTAAGTTTTAGCCGGTGGTAAAGACAGAATCCATATATGTGGATACCACTCTCATACCTATGTTTGCCGCCATGCAGCAGTGTGCTGCATTGCAGTTCCGGTTCGAACTAAATAAGCTTAACAAAACTCTCAACGTCGGCAACGCAAGTTTTATATAAGCTGCGGCGAACTTTTACCATCAGATGAAGCGTATACCGCGTATATAGCCGAAGTTGCAGAATTACATAAGGTTGCATTGATTGATAAGATGATTGCAAGATAATATATTTTTTAAATAACACAATGTGGTCTCGTGACGATCTTATAACTTATCACAAAACTCGTGCCTCGCGCTTGCTGATTGTAAATTAGCTGGCGCCCGAACAGCAGGCCGATACAATAGGAATGAATCGTTACGCGGGCAAACAATCTACGATAAACATTTTACAGCGCGCGCCGTTTCTTTGGTTCTACGTGTAATCCGCGTACTTTATTTTGTGACATAATGAAAACTTCTTTTTCCTTTCCAGTTAATGGCTTCGTGCGGTTAGCGCATTTAGCCTGTGCCAAAGTAATTTATCTTACAAGTTATATGAATAAATCATATTTTCTTTGCAATATTAGATGGTAATTAATGATAATAGAAATCAGTAGTGACAAACGATATTCCCCCCAACCACCTGAGAGTCAGTAAAGATACGAGGCTACGGGGAGACCGGCCCCTACTAGATACTTCGAGCCATTTTTCGAAGCGTTCTTCGAGGATCCAACTTTTGAGCCGTTATTCGTCTACTTACATTATACTCAGTTTTTCAAAAAGCATTTTATTTTCAACTATAAATCGCTAGACTGCAAGTGCAATTTGTTGGCGAAATTTGCAATTATTTACATCTTAGAGTTTGACATAAATAACATCAGGAAAACATTAATCTTTAAGTATTCAAAATTAGCCTCAACATGATTTCAATAAGCATGTTTTTACATCTGTTATTATACTTTTACTACATTTGTTATTGATAGCATAACCACTTTATACTACCGACGGAAGTACCTAGTTGGAAGAACTGATGTATTTACGACATAGTCATAATAATAATAATCATTAAACATCTATACAAACATCACTGTGTTTGTGTCTCTTACATCACACGACATATTAACCATAATTACAAAAGTAGTTCTTAGTTGCATGAGAGAAAAATATAGTTTTCGTCACTCGTCACTTCTTTTTTTTTATTATTTATAAACATGAGAGTCAAACATGGAATTAATAATCTTTATTATATTGTATCCTACATACGTCCTACACACGTACAACCTCACACGTCTGAGACGATGGTAAGTGACGATAAGTTTAAATGTGGAAGCGTACTTTACCCGGAATGCCCAACTATGCTACAGCTATAGCTATATGCTATAGCTATGCTACTATGCTACAGCTAAAAAATAGACGTCCTGAATGGGTAGTAGGTAAAAAATGTTTGGACGATTCAAAAGCACTTTACTAAAGTTTATTTGAATAGAAAATATTTGACTTTGACTTTATGTGAATCTGAATATTTTAACTCAAACTATCAGTACTTAATAATGCGAATAACATTTTTGTAATGGAGACAGACTGAGATAAGATGGATGGAAGATAGCTTACCAATCAACTCATACTACTAACTAAGCAGAGTAAATAATATGTGCGTATACTGGTAATCGAATCTAAAACCGGTATAGTTAAACCATTTAATCACAGTATAAGTAAAAATTACGAAAGCTTATAAAAAATAACCACGGTTCAATGGAACCGACTGTATATTGACATTATATGATAAGATAATAATAATAACAATCACACACGAGGCTATTTAAAGGAAAATTGGTTCATAGTTATTTATGGCTGTAAATTAACTCTAACAATATAAGATCAATTAGGTAGATTGTTAAGGCGGCACGCTGATAAAAATAAACTGTATGTAGAATACTGGAATCGAGTAGATTTTATCTAAAGAAAACTGATAAAATTTGCGAAACTAAAAAGATCGCTTTTTGCTTATGACCTAACCAAATGGGCTTCGCATATTTTTTTAGGTTTCCTTAAGATATTTCAAATTTCGTCATTATGCTATTTAAGTGTTTAATGGCCTGGAACTTTTAGAAGACTGTCAAAGAAAACTTGGTGGTTTAAGAAATGTATTAATTATCTTTAGATTGGAAATGCGAGTCCATCCTTATCTTCACACACAATCAGTTGCGATGAAGGCCAAGGACGTTCAAATACTAGTAAAAAAAATCAATAATCAGCTTTTTATCTATCATGAGATATGTTTTTACTACAAATTACATTACATTAGAGTAATTATTTAAACGATTCTTGATATGTTTTTTGTTGTCTATGACTATCCGATATTTCGGCACAGTTGCATGCAGCATTATCAAGGATGTATTTTTTTATATTGCTTTTGTATTATGCAACGAATACATGTCGCTGCTGTAGTCAGGCATGAGCCTGTAGATAATAGTAGATAGCTACAAAGACAGTAGTCAATATTTGATTGTGGTTTTATAGAATTTTACGCAAATTTTAATAATATTAAGATTGGATGTTGATGACGTAGTTGCCGACATTGAATAAGGCTTTTTTGGCTTACTTAATAAGAGTAGATAGTTGATTAATTTCGGCGGGTTGGACAGAGCCACGACAGCATAGTTGGTAGTGCACCTAACTCGGTATGTCATGGGGTGCGTGTTCGAATTCCGCTCGTTGGTTTTTTCAATACTATATCAAAACTTAGCAAATCACAGCAAATAGCTGCGATCTGCACATAAACATATTATCAACTCTAACACTTACCATCTAAAGTTGAGTTTCCAGTTGAACCCGCCCCATGTCATGTCCGAAGCCTGTATGTACTCGAAGGTGGTGTCCGATATGACGTCTATGATTGGGCACACGACCGTAGCCCGGTCTTCCACTATGCGCGCCAGTAGCGGTTCGAGCCAACCCTCTGCAAGGAAAAATAAAAGAAAAACTAAATTTTTACTAGGCTACATGCAATAAAGATTTTTTTTTAATTTATTGGATCACCAACAGTTGTTAGTTACATCAAGAATGTTGACAACAACAATATTTAATTCCAGAACAATGAACGTATAAATTACATCACGAGACAGTTCTTTAAAATATTAACCTGTTTTTATTTGACCTATGCATGAATTTCTGTAACCTTAAAAAGTTATTGACAAACACTCAATTAACGGAACAAAATAGTGACGTCATAGTCTCCATTCCAATACTATTTCTGTCTTTTGACTAACCAGTCAACTAATCCATTTTTTTAGCTATTCCTGTAATTGTCCCGGATTATCCTGGAGACACGTGTGGGGAAATGCAGGAGTTTTAGTGGCCTTCCTTGAAGGGGCGGGGAAAGTCCTACATAACATCTTATCTTTTCTACGTCTCCCCGGACACAGTGGTATGCCCAATACATTTTTTTTTCTATATAATATTTAAAAATCAAATAAAAGCGACAATTCAATTTTCACGCAAGCCACTAGGTACCTACGCAATTATCGTTTCGTGAGTCTATGGTGAGACCATGTTCTAAGAAGAAACGGCAACAAACACAGCAAAGGCATTTCTTTTGTATCATATTCATAAATATTGGAAAAAGAATTTATCACAAAATTAAGTAAATTCATCATAAAAAAACGGTGTTCCTACACAAATAACGTTTATTTGCAAAACAATTTTTTATTACCCATTTTCTATTATTTTTTTATATTACCCGTTTAATTTAATTTAATGGCTGCACTGCGACGCAGCGCGTTATAATGTTGTTCCTTAAAAAAAAGAAATGTATTATTGTCACGCTGTGATTTTATTAATGGGTTTCACATCTCATAAAGTTGATATGTATTTTGCCAACTACAACTTTATATTGATCACACACGTTTGAAGAATGATCTGTAGGAAACGATTGTTACTAGTACCACAAATTTCCTCAATGGACTTTGAACTTAACGTATTTGGCATATGGTTGAACATTTATTAAAGAAATTTGACAGTTTTGGATAGGTTGACGTGCAGGCGTCTGTACATCAAACAAATAACATTAAATGTTAGAGACATCACACACAGCACAATGGACAATTTTACTAATTAGATGTTACTCGGTAACAGAGCAAATTGGCGAGTGTGAGCCATGTGTGAACCATTGACATTTAGGCATGTTGCCAGTGTCAAGAAGGTCAATTACCCCACTTATTTCCATCAACATCAAGCAAAAGTCCATTCTTCATTTGTGAGTCCATCATTTTGATAATTCAAAGGCTAGAGAGAATGTCGCAATAAAAAAGCAGCGTGACACGACGATATTCGGTAAAGGTGTAAATGCTTATGCCATACCAATGTATTTTAAGTAATCACATTCACCTAATTTTTTCAGTCGTAACTAACCTGTCGTAATAAAGCCACAGCAGTGGGGACATAAAATGAGCTGGTGATGTCGTGATGTTATTTTAACTAGGTAAAATTATGTCTTGCACACACACCGGTCCAGGGGCAACCCTAGGTTATGAGGGACTCTCCTCCTCTTCCCTCGTTCAGCCACGTTAAGTTCGACGGGTGGCCTACTAAATAACGTGGTAGGTACCATCCCTTCTATGCCACGGGGATGCCATGAATGGCACAGAGTTTAAGGTTGTTGCCTTTTATTCGACGCGACGGGCCATACGCATGTAAGCCAAGTAAACTGTAAGCTAAATCATAGAACGTATTTTAAACAAACAACTAGTCCACTACCTGGAAGAACACTCCATAATTCATGATCGCTAATATGGGTTTCGGCCGAAACGATCAACGGGTGATCTTCTAGCGTACGTTGCACATCTCTGGGGTGAGGCTATTGACAAGCGTGGTGAGTCGATGGCTGTTAGCCTTGACATAGCCAAGGCTTTTGATCGGGTCTGGCACAAAGCTCTTCTCTCCAAGCTCCCGGCATACGGTCTGCCTGCTCAGTTCTGCAACTGGGTCGCTGGCTTCCTATATGGGCGGAGAATCCGTGTCCTGTCTGATGGATGCGCTTCGCGGTTCATGTCAGTGAACGCTGGTGTCCCTCAAGGTTCCGTTCTGTCCCCCACGCTGTTCCTTCTGCATATCAATGATATGCTTCCACTTGGAAATATTCATTGCTATGCAGATGATAGCACAGTGCATGGGGGATATAACGGTCACCCAGCGGCCGGGCGGGTCGAAACCGAAGTTAACCGAGTGAATCTTGTCATTGAGCTCAATCGGGTATTGGACCTCATATCTAAATGGGGCTCCAATAATCTTGTTGAGTTCAATGCCAAGAAAACACAGGTGTGTGCGTTCACGGCAAAAAAGTCACCATTCCTTTCCCTTCCAACTCTTCAGGGTACATCTCTAAGCCTGCAGAGCAGTATCAACATGCTCGGTATGACGATTCGCTGCGATCTAAACCAAAGAGACTACATCGAAGCCGCGATCAAAACAGCCTCACGAAAACTCGGTATTCTGAACAGGGTGCGGCGATTCTTTACGCCTGACCAGTTGTGCCTTTTGTACAAGACACAGGTACGGTCTTGCGTGGAGTATTGCTCGCACATCTGGGACGGTTCCGCAAAGTACCTTCTCGATGCTTTGGACAGATTGCAGCGTCGCGCTGTACGCATTATCGGCAACGCAGAAGTCACAAATACTCTCGAAACTCTGCAATTGCGTAGAGATATTACGTCACTCAGCGTGTTTTACCGCTTATACCATGGCGAGTGCTCTGAAGAACTCTTTGACTTCATCCCTCCTTCTCCCTTCCTCCATAGGAGTACACGTGCTGCTCTCCGGAGTCACCGCTTCACTGTCTCAAATATTCCATCACGCACTAAGAAATTTGGTGACTTATTTTTTTGTCGCACTTCCAAAACATGGAATAGTTTGCCTGCACAAGTTTTCCCTCCTTCCTATGATATGGGGTCCTTCAAACGAGGCGTGAAGAGGCACCTTGTGGGCCGGCAGAGTGAGGGTAACTGATGCTGCGTTATTTTCACGCTGCACCAGTTGTCATCGCATCTGGATTCCATATTCACTTAACATCAGGTGAAATGGAGTCATTTGCCGTGCTACGTATAAAAAAAAAAAAAAGCTAACTAAAAGTCTGTTACACAAAAAAACTTCATCATCTTTGCCGACCTATTATAATAATATTTTTTTTTATATATTTTCTCTCCACAAAACTACAATAAAGCTTCTTGGCGGGAAAGTGAAGTCATGTCTGTGGTTTTGTTTAATTTTCTAAAATTTGTGCTAAATCGAATATTAATGTGAAATAATGGTGGATTATTAACCGTTAAGTGTTCGTGAGTGTGCATGAGTGTTGGCAAATGAAACAAAACAGTGCAACGTCACTTTTCAAATTCTCTCAAAAAGTCCGCCAGAGGACTTAGTAAAGCCCCACATCTTTACTGAGATACTCGATACTTGGGGGGTATATCATTTCTCACTTTTCATTTCTATTATCATTCATCATCATCATCAACATAAAGGAAGAAAATATTGTTTATTTATATATTACTTGTAATAAAATTTACTTTGACACTGGCTAAATGTGCTAATCGCACGAAGCCATCAACTAAAGGGCAAAAAAATACTACAATAAACAATGTGCTTAACCTAAGCGTGCGTGCGTGTGTGCGTGCGTTTGTGTGTGTGTGTGTGGGGTGGGGGGGGGGGGGTGAATGATGATATTCTTAGAAGACAAATAAATACTTACTACAATTAGTACCTTATTACATCGCACTAAGCTTCAATCCACGAAAAGTCCTAAGCCACGTCTATAAGCTGTTTTCAAGGGTCATCACAAACTGCCTTACGCGCCGACTCGACGAATTTCAACCGCCAGAGCAGGCCGGGTTTCGAGGAGGATACGGAACCATAGACCACATCTTCACAGTGCGGCAGATTATACAGAAGACCGAAGAGTAACAGAACCAGCAAACTAAGCATATCCCCTTGCATCGAGGTGTGAGACAAGGGGATGTGATATCGCCCAAATTGTTCACAAATGCATTGGAGGATGTGTTTAAAACGCTGGACTGGAAAGGACGTGGCATTAACATCAACGGCGAACACATCTCACACTTGCGATTCGCGGACGACATCGTCATTGTGGCCGAAACGTTGCAGGATTTACGGTACATGCTGAACGGCCTAGCTGATTCTTCTCAACGCATCGGTCTCCGGATGTAAGGAGGATGAGGAAGGAGGAAGGAGGATTCGGTCTCCGGATGAACTTGGACAAAACCAAGGTTATGTTCAACGAACATGCTATTCCGGGACCGATTGCAGTACAAGGCGGTGCTCTCGAAGTTGTTAAGGACTACTACTAGTCTACCTCGGGCAGATTTTGCAATTGGGTAGAAACAACTTCGAGAAAGAGGCTAACAGAAGGATACAGCTGGGCTGGGCAGCATATGGAAAATTACGTCGGGTTTTTACGTCGCCTATTCCACAAAGTCTAAAGACGAAAGTCTTTAATCAGTGCATCCTACCCGTTATGACATACGGAGCCGAAACGTGGACACTCACGGTAGGGCTGGTTCACAAATTTAAAGTCGCTCAGCGAGCTATGGAAAGGGCTATGCTCGGAGTTTCTCTGAAGGATCGACTTCGGAATGAGGTGATCCGACAGAGAACGAAAGTAATCGACATAGCCCATCGGATCAGCAAGCTGAAGTGGCAGTGGGCCGGTCATATTAGCCGCAGAACCGACAACCGTTGGGGTAAACGAGTTCTCGAGTGGAGACCGCGCATCGGCAAACGTAGTGTAGGACGCCCTCAGACTAGGTGGAGCGACGATCTTCGCAAGGTGGCTGGCAAGAGCTGGATGAGAGTAGCCGCGGATCGTGCTCGGTGGCGTGCACTTGGAGAGGCCTATGTCCAGCAGTGGACTAGTATAGGCTGATGATGATGATGATGATGATGATGATGATGATGATGATGATGAAGCTTCAATTCCAATTGAAGGGTAGCACCGCTCGATTCTATGCAGAATGCTTGTAAATAAAAATCCCTTCGGCTAGTTGCATGCGCTAACTCCGCTATCGTGTTGCACGCAGAACAAACCATAAAGTGAGTGAGCAGTTTGTACCTATTAATTTTTAATTGTTAGCTGTGGCGAATAGATTTTTAAACGTTAGTAGTAGACCTTTGAAATCTATAGTTTTGTGGTGGAATACCATACAGATATACGAGTTTTATTGTCGTAACTAATGTTATAAACGCTATAGTTTGTTTGTTTGTCTTTCCTTCTAGTTTAAACGGAACAACGGAGCGACATGTTTTTTTTGCATGGCGGAGAATGTTATAACTTATAAGCTAAGAAACCTCGATTAAACAAACAACATTACGAAAACAAGAGGCTTGAAATCCAGAAGCAAACTTTTTGGTTTACTCGTAGAAACATCCTCTTTATAACTTTGAATAACAGGAAAGGTCAGTTATTAACTTATTTATTTTCCTCTAACTAACTAACATCTAACATTAAAACGTTTATGTATATGTTTATAAGGAAATAATGAAAAGCCTTTTCTAGGCGTGTCGAAGGGTTGTAACTAAGGCAAAGATTATTAATATGAGGATCCCATAATATAATTACATAATAAGAATAGTAGAAAAAGATTAGAAACCTAACACTATGCTACTAGTTTATTTAATATTTAATTGAATTGCCTTTACGCAGAGACTTACTATAATGCGTATGTGTTTTTTGGTAACCCATGGCCCACTTCTGGGCAAAGATCACCTAACATTCTTTCTACTTATCGCTTTATTATTCACAAGTGTATGTAAGTAAGTATGTGAATATTAGGCGCCATTACAGCCACTTCAGTAAATACAGACTTTAAAGTAATTTATAAAATATTTAAACAGCTGCACTTCAAAGTGCAGCTGTTTTTAAAATATCATGGTCTAGCATTAGAATATTTATTAATGGGATTTTTACTAATTTATTATTACTAGTGGTCGCCCAGTAGTCGAAATTCGACCGTAATTTTATTAAGGCTGCACGAATTGTATCCTAAGCAATGAAAAATTAAAAAAAGATAGAATGTGAGTTTGGATTGGCATTGACAGATGTCGGCACAGAAGACAATTACTGATGTCGGCCGCATTAAAGATAAACAATACTTGTGTGTCAAATACATAGTAGTGTATGTAATGTTGTTTTTGTTGATTTAATGTATTTTGTATACATAATTTAAAAAAAATATTAACATTCGGATAACCTCCTCTATATAAACTATAAGTGTGCGAAATTTCATACTCCTCCGTCCGCGCATTTGTCGTAAAAAACGGGTACAAAGTTTTTGCTTCACATATTAATATATAGATAATATCACTACAAAAAAATAAATAGCCTAAACTGTCCCACTGGGCTGGGCAAAGGCGTCAATCATTGAAATCAAGTCATCGCTACAATTGATGGGTAATGGCTTAATCACCACGCTCGCCAAATGTGGGTTAATGATCACAAACCCGGGCTATGATACATCAAAAAATCCGAAACATACTTAGCCCGACCGAATTGATCCCGGGGCTTCGGGTTTTGCCACTCAGCCACCGAGGAGCGTATTTTAATATCGAATACTCAAATATAATAAACATGATAAGAATCCCATATAATTACTCTTAGACCTAGTAAAAGTATAGGGTACAGAAAGAACACGTATGAAGTCAGATGGATGTAAGTGAAGTGGATAGGTTCCTACTTTTACTAAGCTTAGCTGTGCCCGTCTACGGATTTAAGACTATCATACATTTTAAAAACCGGCCAAGTGCGAGTCGGACTCGCGCACGAAGGGTTCCGTACTTTATGACGTATTAAAAAAAAACTACTTACTAGATCTCGTTCAAACCAATTTTCGGTGGAAGTTTGCATGGTAATGTACATCATATATTTTTTAGTTTTATCATTCTCTTGTTTTAGAAGGAGGCGGACAGGGGAGGCGACACACATTTTACCACTTTGGAAGTGTCTCTCGCGTAAACTATTGAGTTTAGAAAAAAATGATATTAGAAACCTCAGTATCATTTTTGAAGACCTATCCATAGATACCCCCCACACGTATGGGTTTGATGAAAAAAAATTGAGTTTCAGTTCTAAGTATGGGGAACCCCCAAAATTTATTGGTTTTTTTTCTATTTTTGTGAAAATCTTAATGCTGTTCACAGAATACATCTACTTACTAAGTTTTAACAGTATAGTTCTTAGTTTCGGAAAAAAGTGACTGTGACATACGGACGGACAGACAGACATTTGGTTACGGAAATTTGCCATTTGGCTACGGAACCCTAATAATGTGAATGTTTAAATACAATCAATTGGCAAAACATATTGATATGCAAATTCATATAGAAATATTTTTTAGTATTCAATATTCAGCTTCTAAGAAAAGTACATGACATGATCAGCAGCTTACATACCACGAAGATGTCTGTGATGTTTGCCTACTCCTCTGAGAAACACTATATGTATGTAATGTAATGTAATATTTAAAAAATCCCACATATGATTATACACATACAAATTTGAATACATGCTCTTGTTTGGATTGATTTCGGACGTCGGAGCCATACGTACGTACACGCACAATCAGCTCGCACCTAGTGCACGAAGTACCATAACAGTCGGAATATCGGGATTTAGCGTATTCATACGAACCTAATTCGTACGAAAACGCATCCAAAGTGCGACCGGGCTAAAGCGCGAGAAAGTCCGAAAGTACCAACATGAAATTTGTTTGGATTGTGACTTTTTAACTGTGGTATTCTTGCCTTCAAAGAGTCCCTAATGGCAATGCTACATACGAATTAAAATGATGGTACATATGTTGTGGTTTTTTTACATGTAACTAATTTAATTGTAGTGTGTGCCAATAATTGTATTTTCTTTCTTTCTTTAGTAAATTCATTTTATTTATCCTATTTTTTTTAAATCTGATATTATCTATGATTTGGTAAGTTTATGGTAAATGCTGTGTAATTTGTTTTTGTAATTGGGCACAAATAAAGGTACCATTTAAACTTTAGATAACTATGTTTTTGATCTTTTTATCTGTTTTACTTTGTGAATAACGTCTTTAGTTACAAAATTAGTAAGGTTCTATATTTTAAGCTGTAGTAGAAGACACATTTTGTAATTGTTTGTTGTTCCAAATAAATAAAAATAAAAATCTGTTATACTATACTATGTCTATGAGTGTGACCCTTACCCGTGCACTCGCAGTGGGCATCCAGGAACGTGATGACGTCACCTTTGACGTGCTTCGCGCCCAACAGCCGTGCTCTGATCAGCCCCGAGCGGTTCTCCGTGCGGAAGAGCCGGGTCGGCACCGGCAGCGTCTTTATGTAATCCTCCAGTTTCTTGCCTAGGTGATCTGAGAAGGAAAAATCACAATTTATAATTTTATTTTCATCATCATCATCATCATTTCGGCCAAAAGACGTCCATTGCTAGATAAAGACCTTCCTCAAAGATCTCCACAGCGACCGGTTTTGTGCTGCTCGCATCCAGCGGCTACCCGCGACTTCCACCAGATCGTCGGTACAACTTATTTTGTTTTATATATTTACAATACAAGACACATTACAATATTCTAAAATAAATAGAGGATTTTTTATAGTTACTCAGGAAAACGAGTACGGCCATGTGAAAGCTTCAGTACAAATGCATCTATGCCTCATCAATACTTTACTGGATCTAGTTCCCTTCAAACTAAAATACAGCAATGCAAGCCAATGCTCATTGTCGGTAGAAATAGGTACATAAAGTTAGACACTTTATAGACAAAAAGTTATACAAAAATCTCGCTTGTAACTGAAAAACAGTGATTAAAACTAATCATATCTTAATCGTATGAAGTACAATAGAAGTAATTTTAATCCTTTTATTTTATCGGGTTATCAGCGCTATTGATAACGTCATAACTTACCAGACAAACTACCTTTTCCGATCTATAATTGTTACTTATTCTGGTCAGTTTTATATTCAAAGTGTAAGTTTTAAACGGCGAACAGGCCAATAACCTGACACGCTGGGTGTGTACTAAGTAGAAATAACGCTTTGGAGTGAATCTAGTTCAGATATATTTGTATGCTGAATGCATAACGTTGTGAATTTCAAGACATATTAACATTCCTAGGGACGACCTAATCCTTAGAAAGATTAAAGGCGACTTGGAGCTTAACTTCGTAAATCGGAACTCTCTATCATCGACAGCTGTCAGCAAGATACATGACAACGCGCGCATATGCCACTAAAATAGCAGTAAGGCGATAAACTGGATGACAGCGGTTCCGCCTCCTCTTCGCCCCGCTGCGAATGAGGACAGCTCTATACAAATCTATAATCGAAACATTTTCGTCTTCAAAAATATCTTAGTATTTAGATAAAAGTCTGTGTACATGAAAGTTTAGAGTAAATTTTGCGTACACATCACAAAATTAAGTCAGTGCTTGCTAAAAATATACTGTGAAGTCATAATAATAAGGTTTGTTTTTAAATGCTTAGATATTCCTAACTTTCGATCATTGTTCTGCTCACTGCTGACAACGAAAACTACCCCCGAAAGTTCAATGTTCGATTTATGCTGTCGGTCCCTGGTGTACGTATATCAAGATAGAATCGCAGCCTACGCATAGTTCGCTACATAAACATTAAAAATGTATTGCACATGATAAAGGACTCGACGAGTCAGCCAGAATCACAAGCTTTTGTAAATTGTCAAACAGAGAAAATTTACATATTTGGGCCACGTGCTTCGGCACGAGATACGATACGAACTCTTGCAACTAAGCATGATGGAAAAAGTGGCTAGCAAGAGGAGACCTAATCGCAGAAGAAAGTCGTTGTCGCAGAACATACGGGAATGGTCGGAAATAGAGAGTGCCAATAAACTCTTTCGCCTTGCCAAACATATACAGCTGACTCCAATTTTCATTAGTACTACTAGGTACGTAATACTAAACATCAAGTTCTAGTCTCTAACTCCAATAATGACTAACTGTCATCATACAAAATTTAATCACCTATTTTACCCACATAGGGGTTGAAGTTCCAAATTTTTACTAGCCTAAATTAGTCGGAACGATGCAAGGATTGTAACGATACCTCAAATATCTAAATCGGTTCATATTTCGGATTGATAGCATCGATAGTATCGATAGTCCTATCGAAATTTCCACCATTGCCGCACTATCGATAAACTATTATACCAGTTATGTATTTTGCAATACTATTGCATGTTTACAACCTTACAATACTATCGAAAAATAAACAACTATCAATAGTCCAAAACTATCGATAGTATCGATAGTAAACTCGACTATTAGAGTATTACGACATTTTGAGCTATTGATACTATCGATAGTATCGATACTATCGATAGTCCTATCGATACTATCGATAGTCCTATCGATATTCTAACTAATTTTTGAGGTCAACTATCGATAGTGGAACTATCGATAGCTCGGGATATCTAGAACTTCTAAACTTTAGAAGTTATGGTGGAATAAAGAAACATCACATACATACATACATACATACATACATACATACATACATACATACATATGTACATACATACATACATACATACATACATACATACATACATACATACATACATACATACATACATACATACATACATACATACATACATACATACATACATACATACATACATACATACATACATACATACATACATACATACATACATACATACATACATACATACATACATACATACATACATACATACATACATACATACATACATACATACATACATACATGAAACCTGAAAACATAACACTCCTTTTTTGGCAGTCGTGTAAAAATACACTTGTGTCAACCAATTACTAGCCCAAGTTTAATGTTTCACTTAATGGCCAATGTCGCAAATTTTTCCTTTTCAGATAAAGGTAATGGCATAATGTTCGTATTAGTGCAAACCAATTACCAACGTAACATTTTATGTAACAAATTAGACTTCTGATTTATACGTAACTTGGACGAAAATTGCTACTGAAACTTTAATTGGTAGATTAAATATACAAGACAGTTCGTCAATGGTTGAGGATTCCGCTTGAAGTGCGCTTCCATCTTACAGGGATTCGATTCTGCTATTTTAATATATCTACACTTGTCTCAGTGGCTTGATTTTGACATTGTGTCGAACACACACGATACCCCAATATAAAATCAACTTTTCGGCAAATTTCGGCAAATTTCGGCGAGTAAGAATAATCTATCTAATGGTACTACAGGAAGCCCTGATGAGAGACCAGTATAACCACGGTGCTGGTAGTAAAATAAAATAAACCGTATACTAAACATTAATTACCTTTATTGCTAGCATCGTCTACGAGTAAAATCCCTTTTAGGAGCGGTCTCGGCGACTGGTTGGTGGTACTTCAGACCAGATAGTCCTTACCAGCGTGGTCCAC
Source organism: Eudonia mercurella (assembly GCA_963082485.1). Classification (NCBI taxonomy): domain Eukaryota; kingdom Metazoa; phylum Arthropoda; class Insecta; order Lepidoptera; family Crambidae; genus Eudonia; species Eudonia mercurella. The sequence continues at coordinate 6,579,778 of OY720038.1, forward strand.
GCTTCGTTGTGGAAGAGGACCACGACACTGCTCGTTTGCAGTAAAATAAAACTTATTCGTTTGACATTAATTACCTTTATCGCTAGCATAGTCTACAAGCATAATCTCCTTGAGCAGCGGTCTCGGCGGCCGATTGGTGGTTCTCCAGATAGTCCTGATGAGCGTTATCAAGGCTTCGTTGTAGAAGAGGATCACAACCCTGGTTGTTTGCCGAAAAATAAATCCTTTTCGTTTGATATTAATTACCTTTTTCGATGGCATCGTCCACGAGTATAATCTCTTTGAGCAGCGGCCTCGGTGACCGGTTGATTGTACTCCAAATGGTTCTTATGAGCGTGGTCCACGCTTTGTTGTGAAAGACGATCACGACACTGGTTGTTTGCCGTAAAATAAACCTTATTCGTTTGATATTAATTACCTTTTTAGCTGGCATCGTCCACGAGTATAATCTCTTTGATCAGCGGCCTCGGCGACTGGTTGATTGTACTCCAGATAGTCTTTATGAGCGTGAACCAGGCTTTGTTTTGGAGGAGGATCACGACCCTGGTTGTTTGCGGTAAAATAAACCTTATTCGTTTGCCGTTAATTACCTTTTTCGCTGGCATCGTCCACGAGTATAATCTCTTTGAGCAGCGGCCTCGGTGACCGGTTGATTGTACTCCAAATGGTTCTTAAGAGCGTGGTCCACGCTTCGTTGTGGAAGACGATCACGACACTGGTCGTTGGAAGCAATTCTGGGTACGGTTTGTCTTTGCATCTACGGCACAAAAAGAAAATGGTTTAAAATAACTCAAATTTTGTTTTTTTTTTCAACGAAACTGAAAACAGCTCTTGAAACAAGATATCTTCAAGATGATTTCTAGAACATTGTCAAGAAAATAAAATAAAAAAATAACGTTGAATATATTAAGGTAAGTATATCTGGAGTGGAATTCTCTGCCATCGTCTGTGTTCCCAAAAACTTATAACCTGAATTCCTTCAAGGCGAGAGTTAATAGGCAGCTTCTGGGGCTGCTCGCTCCATCGTAGACCTCATCTACGCTCACCATCAGGCGAGATCGAGGTCAAGAGCTGTCTTATAAGGCATTAAAAAAAATTTAAAAAATCTAGATTTCGGAGCTCGATGGCGCAGTGGATAACGCGCCCGGTCTATGATTGTTAAAGCTTAGCAACTTTCGCAAAGGTCGTTCATCGGATGGGTGACCAAAAATGTTTCATCTTGAGCTCCTCCGTGCTTCGGAAGGCACGTAAAGCCGGCTCCCGGCTGGCTCCCGGCTGCATTAGAACTTAGAAGCCGTTAACAGCCACCTATACGCACTGGGCCCGTGTGTTAGTTTATGGCCCGTACCCTCTATCCATCCATAGGGCAGACTCATGCCCCAGCAGTTGGGACATAAAATGATCAGCTCATTTTATGATGATATGATTTGATGATAATGATGATATCTAGGTCATTGCATGGCCATTGCAATACTAGAAACCTACTCAATTAGAGGGTTGTTAAAATCTATGAAAGAACCTAGCCTTCGATTTTGTCACATGGGTGCTAAATAAACGATCCAACACTTTCCCTGTAAGAGAAAATAGAGTCATCACTGTCATCGGCGATACGTGTCAACTAATAACATGCCTGTATTTAAAAGTATATTGCCGCTTCATTACTCAGTGGAGATTGCGTCGAGCGATCACGAAAACCATTTTCGATATGCTTGACTGGCTACATCTTACACAAATGTAGTACATCTCCGTCAATCCAATTGAATAGGACATTGGTTTCGACATCGAGAGCATGTATCAGGAAATCTTGGCTTACACGATAATGTTAATATACATACACATAAATAAACAACATTGTAGGTAGACAATAAAACTCAATAGTTTATTTATGTTATTATTAACGAGAGTGAAGCGGCAATATAACATTATATGATTTGATTTCGATTGGATAGTCTCAATTATGTTTACTTGGAATCCCAATCGAGAACAGAATATAAAATGGTATCATTAATATTATTTCTATGGATTCCTACGGAGAACTGTTCCGTACCTAATCGCAAGCCGTACATTTATAGATTGACCTAGGAGAATGGGAATTAAGCAAAAAGTTTTTAAAGATTCGATTAATATGTCAGTGATATAAATATTTTCGGCACATATTTAAAAGTAAAAAGTAAACTTAAGGATTATCTTTCGCTGTTTCTTTAGCATTTGCATCCTCATATCATTAAAAACATAACGTTTAAAGGCGTAAATATTCCAATTATATACGATACTAGCTGTGCCTTGCGGTCACCCGCGATAATTAGCGAACTGCTCCATTCCTATTAGTCATAGCGTGATGTAATATAGCCTATAGCCTTCCTCGATAAATGGACTATTCAACACTCAAATAATTTTTCAATTCGAACCAGTAGTTCTTGAGATTAGCGAGTTCAACCAAACAAGCAAACAAAATCTTCAGCTTTATAATATTAATATAGATTAGAACGAGGTGTGAAATAGCAACATGCGGGTCGGCAAGGCGAGGACGGCTAGTGCGACAGTCCTATGTGACTAGTGCAAGTTTCACCATTCGATCACGTAACGAAATCGAAAACTATTATGGCAAAATGTTAAATCTTCTCGAATGGAGCCAGGAAGCGCTGCTTCAATGCCATACTAATTATGTCCAACGAAACTTACACTAGGCACCCTCCTCACAGGTATCTTCACCTAGTCTCCGCTACGCTTTAGATGGAGCGGATTTATTTGCCTATTTATGTATTAGTAAAAGAAAAAAACCCTTGATATAATATATAGAATTCGATATCGAATCCCGCTCGTGGTAAAGAAAGCTTTTTTGGTATTCTTTAGCTTACCAGCTAAGTGTTAGCTTGTAAACCATCCTAACTGGTTTCACACAACGTCACAGAAGATCGTGACCGGGTAGATGCGAATGGAGTACAGCGCAAACGCAAGTGAGTTCAATGAACAACACGTCACGTTTGACGATGATATTATGATACGTCTTCGGGCGTTTACACGCGGTTACGGATACATTTTACAGTGCTTCTGCAACGATCCAGTCGCAATTAAACGTGTGCAAAGTAGTTCAGGAAAAAATAGATACTCTATAATATTATTCCGAAAAAAGATATACTTATATCCAGAATTATAAGATCCTTACAATGCCGTACGTACGCACGCAGTACCTAACTAGGTCTAAGAGCGAATTGCTACGCAGCAAGCGAGTGAAATGAGTTGCTGTATTTGAGTGATTGGTTATCGAATATAGAAAACATGCTAAAAAGGTGACGAGCTTTGTAATACTAACCTACATTTCACAATAAAGTATACTTTAACTAATTACTATTAAGAAAATCAAAGCGGAAGGTTATGCATGAGCATGAGGATGATATATATCCGGAGTGGGATATATATCTCCTATTCTCATATTGGTTGATTAGGAGACATGAGCAGAGGCTTGTCACCATCATTTCCCCTGCCCGCTGCCGCGTGTTATTTAGTCACGAATGGAATGAAATGAAATGAAAATCCTTTATTCGATTTAGGCATATAAATTGCACTTATGAACGTCAAATAGTTACATATACATATAATAATACTGTTATCGAATATAGAAAACATGCTAAAAAGGTGACGAATTTTGTAATACTAACCTACATTTCACAATAAAGTATACTTTAACTAATTACTATAAGGAAATCAAAGCGGAAGGTTATGCATGAGCATGAGGATGATATATATCCGGAGTGGGATATATATCTCCTATTCTCATATTGGTTGATTAGGAGACATGAGCAGAGGCTTGTCACCATCATTTCCCCTGCCCGCTGCCGCGTGTTATTTAGTCACGAATGGAATGAAATGAAAATGAAAATCCTTTATTCTATTTAGGCATATAAATTGCATTTATGAACGTCAAATAGTTACATATACATATAATAATACTAAAAATATATAATTTACTAAACAATACATATATTTAATGCGATTCTACTGCTGGTTCAGAAGGTTGATTTTGCTAAGAAGACACACACGCGAGTCTGCATCACCGCCGCGGTGTTTAATAATAATAATAATAATAATAATAATATAATAATAATAATTAGGTTTTTATAATGTTTTATTGTTTTTATATTAAAATATTGTAAAAATCTAGTTTTAAGAAAGAAAATAAATAAAGGAGATAATAATAATAAGCTTTCCGACACTCACACCAATTATCTAGCCCAAGAGAAGCTTCGTTAAGAAACTCGTTAAATGGTTACTAGACAACGGATAAACATACTTAGAATACTTAAATACATACTTATTTATTATACATAGAAAACACCCAGACCCGAGACAATTTAGAAAAACAATAATTTCTAAATTGACCCGACCGGGGATCGAACCCGGGACCTCAGAGATCGCGACACCATGAAAACCGGTGTACAAACCACTCGACCAAGGAGGTCGTCGGAGGAGGAGTTTAATCGATTCGAACGCTTATTAGCATCAATAAGTCGCTTGTCGCGTTGCAGTCGCGTTTGTATCGCTCAAACAAGTCTCCGCGTGTAATTGCCCTTTTGAAACGTAATAAACTTTGAATGAAACGAGCTGCATTGAAGCCGAACGCAAAATCATAATTTTTTTAAAGTGATTATTTAGTTAATTATACCAAGGTATACCTAGTTGTTTCTACTTGGTAACAAGTTCTGGGTTCCGAGTTTCGGAAGCTGTTAGGTTACGATTTGTTGTTTTCGTTAATGGCAGTTGCCCAATTTGCCCATGCGCTATTGTTTATGTGGGTAACTGAGACTCTTGAGACCTGAGACCAGTGGACTTTTTAAGATAATAATGACAGAACCAGCTCTAAATACAGACACACGAGGAAAACCCCAGGGCTAAAGTTTCAGTTATCACAAAGATTTAATAATTTTATAATTAACTAGCGGCCCGCCCCGGCTTCGCACGGGTGTACTTTTATTTTTAAACTTTTTTTTAAATATACTTAGCCTATGTTACTCAGCGCTAATGTAGCATTATAATGGTGAAAGAATTTTGTAATCGGTCCAGTAGTTTTTGAGTTTATTCGTTGCAAACATACATACAAAAATACAAAGCAAAGTACCATAAGAAACCCGAAAATAATTTAAATGGTCTGGTCACCCATCCGCTGGCACGTAATTTCGAAATTTGGTTCACCTTAGCAAGATCGCGAGCGGCTGCGCCATAGAGCTCCCGCGATTACACGCGTAGGCACTAATTAGTCCAACGATTAATTTCACGTTACGTGTGCCAACGCGCCGACCAAGTGCTATTTGTTTAACAAATATTGGAGTGACCATGAACGGGACTGTTACTTTATAGGCATATTGCAGCCCACCGTCCGCTATCATACACACAACCGGTTACTGAACACTTTCTATGCGATTTATGCAACACAAAACCTGGCACTAACAAAGACTAATCAAATTATATGTACTCAGGTAGGTTGCTCTTGACGCAAACTCAATCTCAATACAATTCCAATGCGATTAATATGTATCGATATTGGGATAAGTTTCGCAATTTCGGAACGCCCCATCTCGATAATAATTTGTTCACTCAATTTCCACGCAATTTTATTCCAATGTGGCGCTATTATCGCTTTTAAGAGTGCCATTTGAATTTTTTACATAGATTTGTGATTGGAAATTGATTATTGCAATTGTGTTTCAAGAGTAACCTCCCAGTTTGTACTCGTATGCTAGAAGATACACGGCTATGATTTTATTTTAATCTAACTCCAATTTTTACAAATTTAAAACTACATCATGTATGTAACGATGTATGAATCGATTCTAGGAGGATTGACCGTAATTTGCTTATTTTTATTTTATTAGGAAAATAACTGTTAGAAAAGTTACATTTCTTTAATTATCGACAACACAATTGCATAACGACTTTTAATTAAACTAGCGTGTCGTCGAATCAATTACATCAAATATGATTTGTTTTATACTCTATTAAATTATCTATGATGGAGGAGAGGAGCGACTCACTGGCCCTGTTGCAGGAATCGAACTTAAACACTTCAAATAACTACAGAAACGAATGCAGCTAGTCGCGTAATGGAAGAGCTGAATTTTGTACATAAATTTCTTCGTTATACGGCAAAAAAGAGCGCGCGGATAAAAAGTCAATAAAACTAGGTACAAAAAATACAAAATGCATCGAGCTGAATCCCTAACATAGGTATTACAATACCTACTAACATTTTGACACCAAATTACTCGCAAAATAGTTTTATCTGTGCAATAACAGCAGTTGAACCGTGAATGACAATGACGATGATACATTTATCACCCTATTTCACCATTCGCTCGCCCTACCTACCATCTCTAAGTGTTCGCAGTTGTATCTGGGCATCAAAACTTTCTTCCGCTGCCCATAACAGAATCCTAATAGCCGATCCGATTGAGAGAACTAGATCAAAAAAATAGGCACGCTCATGCAATTCTATCCAACGACCTCGGCATTCTAATATCACGATCTTTATGCCTTTTGCCGCGAACGCGTGGGATGCTGATATCGATTCGTGCCTACATTTATACCATTTCCGAATTCCTCGTCTGGAGTAAAGGTAGGATCTAGTTTCGGCGTATAGATATCGTCTAAGTATTTCATTGAAACAACAATCTCTCTATTTGTTTTTACTTGCTATTGATTGATGTTTACAGCAGCAGATTAACGATGGCATAACCGTGGGTAAGGTTTGAGAGGTTGCCGACGCATTAGTTATTATGCCAAACCTAGTAATTTTACAATACTTAGTATACTTAGTAAAGTAATAGTAAATAGCCTATAACTGTCCCACAGCTGGGCAAAGGCCTCCATCATCGAAATCATGTCATCGCTACAATTGATAGGTAATGGCTTAATAATCACCACCCTTGCCAAATGCGGGTTGGTGATCACAAACCTGGGCTATGCATCGAAAGATCCGAAACAGAAGGCCTACCACGAATCACGTTCGACGTGTTGCCTCTCTGTCGCACTTGTAAATTCGTGCGTAAGTGTGACAGGGAGGCAACACGTCGAACGTGGTTCGTGGTAGGCCCTCTGACTTTGCCCGACCTGGGAATTGAACCCGGGACTTTAGAGTATCGGGCCGAGCGCTTTACCACTCTGCCACTGAGGCGTTTGTTATTGGAATTTTACTATAGTAGATCTTTAAGCCGGAACACAGTAGTGCAGTAACAACTGCTGATTGGCGGTAAAACAGATGAGTATGGCAGTCATTCAAGCGGGTTCCCGGTGGAAGAACCTTGCCGTCGGCATTCAACTAGCAGTATCATATCAATAACATCACGTATACCAGCAATTCAACCTATCAACGCCTTCATAAGAACCTGCAAATGTCTACTCCTAACCGAGCCTAACTGTTGGCAAATAACGGAACAATATTTCTTAATCTCGCAATCGCAAGTGCCAGACCAGTTATCTCCTGAGTTGACGAGGTAAGAAGGGTTACCTATTTAAAATCCAATTTCATTATCCCGAAAACGTTTTGCCACATTTTTGTTTTCCATATTTTCATTTTTATTTCAAAAATTTTTTTTTTAATTCTTTGCAATTTGAAATCCTACTCAACCTTTGATAAATATATTAATGTTAAGACGATTTAATTTCCAGAAAACGTTTTCTATATAATAAAAAGACAAATATTATAAATAACAAATACTTACTATCCATCAAGTTTATAAACACGCTAATGCTTAACAGAAAAATAATCTTTTGTCGCATTACACCAACAATAATATTAACAATTTCAAATGTCAGCTTTTGTAGATACGACTAAAAAATATGGTCATAAAGGTAAGGTCTAAGTAAAAAAAACGTCGCACGTACAAAAACGTCGTTTCTGGCATTTTGTCTGTTTTCTTCTATTCTGTCATTTTTGCTCACCATACTAACCTAACCTAACCTAATGAACTCTTTACTTTTTTCATGGCCTGCACCCCATAAACATAAAAAATACGTAGGTACCTCTCCGGCAACCAAAAACGATATAAGGGGTCCCCTGAGCCCCCCACGGTATCACTTTCCCCAGAACGAGAGAACTCGTTTATAAATCCAACCCTACTTGTTTTTTATTTCGATGAATAATGTTGACATATAAATAAGTGCGTTTGTAAGAATAGGGGAAAGGTTACTTTGATATTTAATACATCTAGAAAAGAAAATTATTGTAAGCAAAACAACTGTAAAAAGAAAAAAAATGGTTTTGACAATCGGCTATTAGTTTTTCTGGAAAATGAAACATAATATGTAAAATAAATTTATTACTTACAATAATATAATGTAAAAAAATATATCTGGGATTCAAAACTTCGTTAAACCGTTTTCGAAGTTGAAATTCGAACAAAAAAGTTTCGAAAGTAAGATAGGTTACCGGTAAGTAGACTAGCTTAGTAACTTTTTGACATCATGCAAAGGCACTACCTAATACCAATTTAAATACTAAAATCTCCCGCGACCGGTCGAGTGCTCGATTAAGCAAGTTAATAAAACATCATTGTGGATTAAGGGCATGATGATTACGTTTTGACATCCACCTTCGACCTCTGACCGACAACAGCTTAATACATAGTACTTATAAATTACATAACTAACAAAGTTCACTTACTTTTGGAATCTAACGTCGGTGAGTGATCGGTTGAGCGAAATCATATCACTAGCCAATAAGTTGAACTGGTTTTCCTGGAATTTGTCCAACATCAACTTTTCCTGTTCTATTGGAATGTTCACAGCCTTACCTGAAATAAATTTACCCTTTAACAAACTGTTTTAATAACTATATTAGGTACTTTTCTGCAACATGGTGGATAGACGACAACCTAACATTGCTGTAATTAAATAAGACGCTTCTAATAAAGGAAATAGAAAATTCTTTCCAGTAGCGATTCAATATTTTTTACCAAAAAACGGTATTTGTCATAAAATATTAGACTTTTACGAGGACTCATTCGAAGATTCAAGATCTATTAAAGAACAATTATGCCAAGTCTTAGAAAAATCACAGCTCTCGTGGAGTAGAGTAACAGCATATGGAGCGGACAACGCGTCTGTTAATTTTGGCGTGAATCCGTTTTTCAAAAGATAAATCTGAAGAAAATAATGAAATAATAGCTGCTCACTGTAATGACCATATATTTCATAACTGCGCGAAAAATGCTTTGAAAGTAATGCCTGTCGATGTTGAAAATATAGTGACATAAGTATTTGCGGAGTTTTCTTGTTCCGCAAAAAAAACGAGAAGAGTTGAAGTGCTTTGATTTCTTTGAGAGCGAATACCGAGAAGTTATTCGACACGTTCCTACCAGGTGGCTGTTTGTTTAAAGCTCTTGATAGGATGCTTTCGTCGTGGGAGCCCTTGAAAAAGTACTTTTTAGAACAAGGTTCTGTTAATTGTCCTAGGGCATATTGGGCTATCTTATCAGATCAAGAAGACGAAATCACAAGTGAGACCAATCCTACTTACAATGAATTATATTTGTATTTTACTCATAATTTTATATCATTTTTTTTTTAAATTTTGCTGATGTCAGAGAAACATACCACAACAGCATATAATCTGCATAACATAATGGTGAAATTCCGAAATTCCATTTCAAAGAAAATAAGTGACAAACATTACAGAATGAAAGTTCATTATGGCATTAAGAAAGGCTACCTTTCAGACTATGAAACAAAAGAGTTTACTAAAAACGCTTTAAATGTGTACCAAAAAGCACTAGCTTATATAGAGAAGTGGTATCCCTTTGAAAATAACAATTATAAAGCTTTTAGTTGCTTAGATCTTGAATGCGGAAGATTGCCTACGCTGGATCAAATGATTGAATTATGGTCTTTGTCTCCATGGAAACAGCAAACTCCACCTGAAAACATGTATGAAGAACTGATTGCACTTAAAAGTGTTTTCTCTTCACTTGAAGGCAACTCTCTTGACATGTGGTGCAAATGTTTTAATAATGAAGTAGCACCAAAATTTCGAAAGTTGTCCAGTATGTGTGTAGTATTCCCATATCTAATGCTTTCGTGGAAAGAATCTTAAGCGTCATGGGAAATGTATGTACAGACGAAAGAAATTGTCTCGCTGTAGAGACTGTCAAAAGTGAATTGAACATTTTCTTTAATATGTTCTGCTAGTTGCACAGAATTCAAAAATGCGATCTCAAGCAATAAAACTATAAACAAAATAGATTAAACTGTTAATTTAGCATAATAATTTACTATTAGTAAGACAATTTAATGGTTTTAAGACAAATTTTTAGTAAATTTATTTGAATAAATAAAAATTACAAACAAGTCCGGTTTTCTTTTCAACTCATCTGGCAACCCTATGTAAATCTGGTAGGCACCTACAATTGTATAGCTTTGGAGGGGAGGGAAGCTATGTTCAGCACTATCGCTGTCTCTTCTAAATGAGCCTACGCTTATTTAGAAGAGACGACTAGACATGCGCAATATACTTCACTGAAGTGTGACGAATGAAGTGTATAGTTCAATTGGACTAGATGAAGTATATCACTCATCTAGTTCATCAGTTCGCTTTACTCTCCTTCAGTGAAGTAAATGAAGTAGTAGAAGAAGTAGAAGAGTGAAGGAGATATACTTGCTAAGTGGACTAGTCCAATTGAAGGATTCATTAATGAACGACTCATCTCTAGAGACGACGATTGTTATAATAAACAGATATAGATAACAGACACAATGACCCACTTCAACGTATCGAAAAGAATAACGGATTATTTACGTGGCGTAAGTAATTAGAATTGCCGTAACACCGGGATTTGTTGTTTTTCACATAATGAAAACTGGTCACAGTTAGTGCACATATACATAATTTAGATAAGAAAAAGTTCGTTTATGTTTTATTACCATTTAGATACACATAATATCCAGTGAATATTAGGAAGCGGTCATGTTTGATCAACAACCTTCCTAGGTAGTAGTATATGGCTGGATTACAGTCAGAGCGCAGAGGAAATGTGATAGCAAAAATATATTTGACACAGATGCGTCATTGTTAAAAGAAAGTTGTTGTCTCAGCAGTTGCGAATCTTAAGGCCGCATAAAAACATGAATATCATACAGTATGCCGACAGCCGCGTCAGTAGTTAGCATACAAATATTGAACTTATTAAAATTGGTAACTAAGTAAATAGTAATGTTAATAAAGATAAAACAAAAGAATAACACAAAATGATTATAAAAACAATAATAAATATAGCAGAAGTGTGGAACCTACATATTTTTGTATTCTTATAAAACATCTAAAAATAACTTATGTGTACACTGATGTTTAAATGAGAACACAATAGAATTTGGATGTCATTCACAATGAATTAATATCACAAATGTTTCAAGCACCATGATATTCAGGGCTTGGGGAGGCAATTCTGAAAGATAAAAGAGATCTCCCATTGGGGAGCAGCCTTTAAAAATATTCAACAAATCTGCTCATAGTTTTAGGGCTGATTGCAGAGTAGCCCCGAAAAACAACATCACCAATGTGACAGCAGCATATTTATGAGAATTAGTGATCGCCCAGTGCAGTTGTCAAAATTCGTAATTCAATATAATAAATAATAAAAAACAAAATGTTTATACAGTGTATATTAAACATAATATTTAAATAATAAACATATTAAACATAAATTTTATCTTTCTGCACTCTTTCTCCATATTATGAAATTTAGCTATGCTAAATCTCTTCTGTGTCCGCAATGTGCTTAAAAGGAGTACTTAGTTTTTTCTTCACATGTTTAAAATCTTACTGAAGTCAAGTGTAAATAAGTGTTTGCCTACACTTTAGAAAAAAAAATATAATTATATCTTACCCAACTCTCCAGGAAGTTCTCCTTTAGGTAGGACTGAAGGTGCCTTCTGCCACCTTTGTAACCTTGACTTTGGATACATAGACAGCACAAGGCCTTCCTCCCCAACATCTTGATCAATTTCATTTTCCTCTAGATTTGTATCATCATCGTCAAAATCATGCTGCAAGGCTGCTGCTATGGCTGCCCTTTTACCACTAAATTCTTTAGTCTGTTGATTGAATAATTAGGCATTAACATTCAATTTCTTGTAAGATGGCTCTCGCTATGATTTAGTCAGTGTCTAGTTTTTAACACTTCACTAAATGGTGAATGTCTACCATCTGTCAAGCTGAATACATTTGAAAACAGGAAAGTAGTAATTGATAATACAATCATGCCCTAATCTGATATTTACCTTAATCTTAGTTATTGTTGTTATTATCTAGGCATAACAGGTATGTATTACTGTTATAATCTGAATGTCAACAAATCATGTTTTTTATGTTTGGCCTGGAAACTGTTATTTTTGAGTTTATTTATTATGTGAGCTATTATATGTTACATTTTAAATTACAAAATATCAGGTAATTTTGTATTTTGTAACATAGTTAAGTCCTCGCGCGCCATATGTATGCACGGTCGTACGTAAGGTGGCCCGCTAATTATACCTACAGCGCGGGACGGGTTAACTTACTAAATGGGGGTTGCAGTACATGGACAAATTACAATTCTTAATCCTGTACCTATTTTAAATAATAATAGTTAAAGTAGTATCTGTTTTTTTCATTAAAGACAGTGCTCAGGAGACATTTATAAAACCTTAAATACTTGATTTGTAGTTATCAATGTCAGTTGACATTTCCGAGTGAGGCAATTAGAGTCAATTAAACAGTTTATTTATAACTGTCTAACTGCATTTTTAGAAATACTTATTACAATGTTAATAGTGCATACAAATCAAGAGCCAATACATGCTTGTAAGTGCTCATCAATTACAAATTAAATACTAAAAAATACACCAAAATTTTATGAGATGTGGTAAAAGAGTCTTTGATTGCATAGAGAATAGCTAAGTAAGTATATTAAATGTTAAGATATGAATGTGACCTTAAAAAGTAAGACAAAAATGTTGTCTAGATACTTTCACTTTCTGTACTTGCAGGTCAAGATTCTGACACTAACTTGACTTGCGAAATGACAAACTATTAAGACTTATTTAAATTATGATTATGACTTACTTCAAAGCCCTGTAATAAAACAGTAAAGTCAATAAGTAAACTATTATTATTATATGAGTCCATAGGAGATTACAAGCTTAAGGCCAAATTGTTTTCAATAATATGCCTGCATGGAGCACTTGGGAAGGTAGGGCTTATCCCACCAGTGAATCTATAATGTTGATGTAGAATAAAAGTAGACACAAATTTATACTATATTAACAGACAACATCTTAACATTTCTTTAAAAACTGTAAAGAAGTAAGACACTTTTTTTTATAAGAGATAGTAGATGCTAGTAATCAAAGAATATGTAAACAAAATTATTATTAAATTGTATCAGAAAAAATGTAGAGATAGTAGAATGATAATTTTTTGTTCTTGATACATATAACGAAGTGGAGTATGATAATATGGTTATTGTTACTAGTTTACCAAATACGAAAGTTATCCTAAATAATCTAGAAGAACTAATATTGATACCTACCTACTACACCTTAATTTCCTTTAGTCATTCTTAAAGAAATGCAAGACTTTATGGCGTTTTACAAATGTTGTAGGTACTTTATCGAATAGTAAAAATTAGCACTCACCTTTACGGAATATTCATTAGACTTCTTATTGCATCCATCACCGAAACAATCCGAGTACATAGCCAACAACGCAACATCCACCAACAACCACACCAGAGATGTCAGTAAAATTATTCGACATGTGTGAATTCTTATTTTACTTCGGAACATTTTGAATAACACTTATTTTTTAATTCCACATGACAATTTCTTAATAAATGCACAGCAACGTCGTCTTCTCGACCTGCAAACAGGTATAACTTTAGCGCCTACCTGCAATTAACTACGCAAGATACGAGACATAAATAATGTACTCAGAATACGTTGTATTGATGATATTTTTGTATTACTGAATAGGAAACAAAACTATTTTTTTCTACATTATACCAATAAGTAGGTTTCCGGATCTAAGATGTGGACTGACAGTGTTGCACTAGTGAAGATTGAACTTAACAAACTTAAGACTATTCCAATATGTTTTTTTCTTGCGCGTACTGTTTTAAATTTGTAAAAGAATATCTAAACCTACTAAAGATTCACACCACTTCGCTACATTAATTTGATAACGGGCAACGGGCACTCGACATCGACAAGTCGACATTTGACGACAATCAATTGCCAACGCCAAATGTCGAAAATGTCTACGTCAAATGTCAAGTTTGTTTTTATTTTGAATTAAAGAAAGGCCTTTGCCTGTCTAGCCCATAGAGCCTAATCTTCAAAAAATTTTAAAATATTGGAAAGTGTTATACCTACTTAGTTTCCAATTTAACACCAAACTAAGTGGTAAGAGCATGAAGCTGTAGATATGTAAGAGTCACTTGATTCTCCATTAAATAATATTTTGAATTGCACTGAACTATAAGAGAGAACATTGAATATATTGAGAATTACAATAAAATTATACAGAAAAGACCAATTATGTATAGTTTATTGGAAAAGACAGAACATATTAAACGACCCAAGTAAAGCTACCTAGAATTGTTTTAGTTTTAAAGCTGGTTTAATTAATATGCTGGTTTATAAGTAAAGCACTGTATTTTAAAACTATGTCAACATGCTATGGTACACGAATGATTTTTAATTTTTCAATGCACTGATCTCCAAACTTCAGTATCAAGAATGGCACTAAGTGATGACTGGATAATGATGAAGACTGAGTGATTCAGCTGTAGCTATAGTTGTTATTCTGAAATAAGTTGTTAGTCGGGTACACGTTGCCAATTAGCAACGAATTGATACCTATAGCCAGCGCCAGCAAGGTGGCTTTTATCAAAGGAGTTCATTGTAGGACGCTCCATTCCTAGTCGTTATCACTCTTGGCAAAGTAGTTTCTAGATTCTAGGATTGGTGGCATGTATTAATGGTTTTTACCTGTCCTCTGCCATTTCTCTTTCTCTGCTGCCAGTCTAGCGTACTTGTGACCAGCGAGATCTCTAGGTGCAGCCTTTATTTGTTCAGTCTGTCACGTTCTGTTGTGCCTTCAATTTTGCCCTAAACCACAAGACGCTCAGAGATTTCGTGATTTTGAAATAAATGTAACATGAAATTTAATAATTGTTGGTCAATTTAAAAAATATATTATTAAAATATATTTTTTCAGAGTCCAAAATAAGTTACCAGTGACCTTGATTATAAGTAAAAGAAGCATTTTTAATTGATATCACAGCCTGAGGATTAGTGTCCACAACCGTTGAAATATCACCATTAATGCTACGGCAACACAATGCTCTAAGGCCCACACTATCGCGGTATCGCGAACATTTTCCGTTTTCACGACAAGTCGGGTTCAGTTCCGTTTTTACAAAAAATCGTATATGAGAACTAGCCAAGTCAGACCTTAGGTTTCAATGTATTATCCTAAGTTATATGAAGAAATTATGTTTTAAGATGTTATAAAATGTTTTGTTGTTATAAATAAATTTCAGGACTGATCATTGAACTTGGCACCCATTTAGATCTCACTTCTTTTGTTGTTGAAGTCAACAACCAAGGCATATGTATATCATAATATTGAACTTGGCTCACATTTCACATTATTTTATGTTTTTGATGGGATATCATTACTTTTTGTACAAAATTAATACCAAATGGTTTTTGTTAATCTTCTGTATTTTCCTACGTTTACGTTTTTTTTCACTTTTTTTTTGTTTGGATTTTAAAAAATTAAGTGTGGTATTCCATTCGTTATAAATTCACGTGAAGACCTTAAAATTCACATAAAAACTGGCTGTCATCAATTTTGATTGCTGATTCTAACATTACATCATTGCATCTATAAGTAAGTGTTCCTAATAAAATCAATTCATTGAAAAATATAATAAATAGATAAAAATTTAATAGTTTCTGATTTATTCCTTTGTATTCGCCCAACTACCTATCTGGATACTAAATTTGAACTTTCTAGGTCACCTGGAACTGGGTTAGAGTTTTGATCTATTTATAAACACAAATAGTAATACTGTGATAGACAATAGTATATATTTTGTAATAAATATATATTTTTTAATGTATAAAGTTTTGTCATCTTAAACTTGTCATCACCTTCAACCTCATCCTTCAACAGAAATTGAAACGACAAAATGCCCTAGGCGTGCGGTCATCCTACTCCTCCATTCCCCGTCTCCTCGCGCTTAGCGATAGGCCGAGTCGCAATTTTTTCAACTCGAGTTAACCGAGTTGAAATCAATGCCGACTCGGTTTGCAACTCGGTTCAACTCGGTTGAGTTGAATCTACGATGCGATAGATGGCGTTTTGTTTTTTTGATATATTTAACCGAACCGACTCTGTTGCGGTTGCAACTCGGAGTCTGCAACTCGCAACGGCAAAGTAAAAGAGTTAAACATTAGCTTCGATTTTATAACTTTCTTGAGTAAGACAAATCAAAAAATATCTTGATTTAGGGATTCCAATAGAAATTAATATTCAACTTTTAAAGGATCAGAATATCAATTATAAAACAAGTAGTTACTTCAAATCAACTGTTTATTATATATAAATATGTGGTTTTACTCGGTTTGGCGATCGGTCGCGGGGCGGCGACACGGCCGAAGCGAGTCGAGCAATCCACATACCACACTGAGACGAGCGAGTTCGGCGGCGCGGCGGGCGCACTGTGGAACGACGCCATACAACAAGTCGGACAGCATCGGCGCCGGGTTTAATTTTCAATTTAAAAACTTTAAATTGTAGAGTTTTTTTTAATAATGATATTTTTACTCATATACAAGTATACAAATTGTTTATTTTTCTTAATTTATCGAAATTACACGATCGTATTATCTAGATTTGTTACCGCATCTATTATTTCAGTCACAAACGTAAATAGTTTGTAGTTGAGCTAAAATAAAATAATTTGCAGATAAGTATAGGTACTGCGTAAGTTAACGAAATAAATGAATGATAAATGTAGTGTTAATTATTACTTACATTTCAATTTTATCTTATTACGTATTTCTTCGTTTAAACTTCTCGTAAATTCCCTATATTCAGGGTCCTGATGAGGCAACAAAAACTTATTTTGATTTTCTCCACAAATTTTTACGAAAAGTATACGCAAATAATGATGATACTTCAATTATTTTTACGAAATACCTACATAATATGTCCTTTAGTATTAGTAATTGCAATGAAAAATAGCCCTACACACATTACAAGACAAATGAAACTTCGTGTGTGATTGCTCTTAAACATTTCTCAGGCGTTTTAACTTAATTTTAGGATTTCTCTAAAAGTGTCCAACAGTGATTCATTATTTTCATGACATTTGTTAAGGTATATTGGGGCTACAAATTAAATTTAATTCACTAAGTTTTAATATGTATGGCATGATATTTAATGAAACATATTTCAAAGAGTATATTGAAGCTTAAAAAAATCCCATCCAAATAAGGAATAGAAACGGATTTATAATCTCGATAATACAACCTGTTGTGGCCATAGTGACATTTTTATATTTTTTTTATTCCCGCTACAATAAAGCAAGGGGGTCATTTCGCGAAACATGGAAAAAAACTATTTCTAGTTGATTAGAAGTTCTATCTCATTTTTCAGTTACTTTTTTTGTTTAAGCGAGGTTTTAAACATAATTTAACGTAAGGTGACACAGTTACGAACCTTGTGTTCTAAAAACTCATTTTCTAATTTAATTAAAACTGAGTAAAACATCATTACCATCTAAAGAAAATATATGTGCACAAAACTTTCAAAATATATATTTCAATAATTATGATCGCCAAACCCGATTTTTTCAAACGTTTAGTAATCTGTATTTTACCGTAAACAACATAATAAATAGCGTTTATAATTCAGAACAGCATACTAGTCAAAACGAAATTTCAAAAGTTTGTAACAGAAATTCGTCATTACCATCGCGCTAACGTCAAATTTACTTTCTTGAAAGATCTACGTGATGTATCTTACTGTCCCCGTGCACACCACTCTCCTCAGTCGCTTGCACGAAATGTACCACAGCGCACGTCACGGTGAGTGCTATTTAAATACTTTTTTGTTACAAATCATATGTCTAGGAAATGGTTGTCACGTATTTCCATCATTACCGGTAAATACGTTTTCTAGGTAATTATAAATTAAGTATAATTGTTAGCATTAGAACTTATTGTGACTCCCAGGACAAATTCTCAAAAAGGCGGTCACAAAATAGTAGCGCTAAGAATTCACGATTTGTTCAAAAAAAGCACTACGTTTGTCATTACCATCATCATCATTACCGTTTGATTTGTGTTGATGGTAATGACGTTATGTTAATGGGAATGATGAATTCAAAGTTTCAAAATTTCTTATTAGTAGCAATTTGTTCTATTTTACTTAAAACGTTGTTTGCTTTCATGCTTTAAAATAACCGAAATACCAGCTGGAAGTTGAATGGGTTTTTTTGTGCGTTATCTTTATTTTAATTTGCTAAAAATATTAAATTATCCGTGCTTGTCTGGATTATAGTATTATAATAGCCAGCTTTTCTTGTCAGCATTCGTAAGTGGTGAATCGAGATTATGCGCCAGTGCATCAAAAAAGGCGATTGGCCAGCATCCTGACACTTCCTTTGCATAATTAACAACAAGGTCGCTCTATTTGCTAAAAGTGGACATTGATCCAAACCATGGCTTGGATAGGATATGATGATCTCTAACCACCTTTTGGGGAATAATGGTCGTGGGTTTATGCATACATACTCTAAACATATTTTAACTTAAAAAATACATCATACAAAATAATATTTTATTTCAGGTAGTTGCCGTTTTCAAATATGAAACTTCAATATTACATAGTACTACATATTGAAACTATTCAACATCAGCTCATTTACGTCACCACTGCTGGGGCACGAGCCTTCCCTATGGATGGATAGGGAGAACGGGCCATAAACCACCACGCGGGCCCAGTGCGGATTGGTGGTTGTTAACGACTGCTAATGCAGCCGGGACCAACGGCTTAACGTGCCTTACGAAGCACGGAGGAGCTCGAGATAATAATTTTTGGTCACCCATCCGATGACCGGCCTTTGCGAATGTTGCTTAACCTCAGCACTCGCAGACCGGGCGCGTTAACCACTGCGCCATCGAGCTCCACCTACTTACTATTGAAACTATTAGATATGTGAAAAAAGACAGTGCTGAAAAAATTTCCACGAAGGGAATTCGCACCCCATGACATGCCGGGTCAGGTGCACTACCACACTATTTGCGTAAAATTATATGTATATGTAATCATAAATATAGCTTGCCTAATTCTTAACTGATCTTTCAATATTTGTAAAAATATTTAGATCGGATGTTGATGACGTAGTTGTCGACATTGAATAGGGCTTACAGAGTAATGGCTGAACGTTTTAAGTTGTTAAGTAGGTAACTAAATTTAAACTTAATTTTATGTGGCTTATATTTAAGTATATGTCCATACGTATTTAAGTAATTAGTTTGCTTAGTTCACTCAAGATAGACGATCAACCACGCAATGAAGTCGTAAATTCTGTGCTAAATTTGTCATGAAGTCAAAGATGAAATAATTAGGGAAATAACCATACCCAAAAAACTGGGTGAGAAATTGAATAAATAGAAGAGATCAGTATGGCCAAGGATCAAGTGCCACTTTGTTCGAGGAGCTAGCGAATGAAGATTTAATAACAAGTATATTTTAATGCGTCACGCATGGCAGAAGACTCTTTTATTTACTTGTTATCTAAAGTGGAAAACGAAATACAGAAAAAAGATACTGTAATGCGATGTGCATTAGATGCAAAATTAAAATTACATATTACAATATATTTTCTCAATACTGGTAATAGTTTTCGCAGTCTATCTCATTTTTGTAGAGTTTCTAAATCGAGTAAATATGTTTAATACAATAATCAATAATTTAATACGAACAATAAAATTTAACCCGAGCGCGTCGCTCACTACACTTCTGCATTTAACTAATATTGTGCCAGTCCAAACGTGTCAAGTGACAAGCCCCGCCCACCAAATTAACCGAAAAATAGACAAAATTCTAAATATCTTGTTTAGTTGTTAGCTAAATTTTAACTTGCAACTTGCTACTAAATTCTGTGTTTACATGCAATTAATCATTTAAAGTTAAGTTAAAATTTAGTTACCTACTTAACAACTTAATTCGTGCCATAAGAGTAGATTAATTTCGGCGAGTTGGATTGAGCAATGATAGCATAGTTAAATTAAAGACCGAGATTGTGTTTGTTACGAGATTTGTTGAATTTTAATTTTTGTGTTATTAAACTTTACAAATTTATAAGTAAGTGTTTTATTTACAAGTTAGCAACTACTTATATATGAAAAAAATACATAGGTATGTCTTCTAAAATAGGTATCAGGTACTTAATTATTATTTTTGCCGTAAAAGCTCGTCATTACCGAGCATTCCTAATCATTACCATCCTCAAAAAATCATTGCCATTAGCCTAACGTCATTACCATTTCTCTTATTATTTTTTGAGATCAAATATTATCTAAATTCTTGATTAAGAAAGAGTGCCTTTGTTAAGCAGATCTTACTTAATAGTACTTCTTTCGATTTTTGAAACTTTGCACGTATTTCAGATTAATTTACAAAAAGGCTTCAAAATAAATCAGAAAAAATTCAAAACGCGAATCCACCCATGGGTCTTCACTAAGAATACAAAGCGGGCGCAAATTTAAAATTGTTTCAATTTGGACTAAAACTGTTAATAGTTCCTCGTATGTCAATAATTGGGTACCGATTATGCGTTTAAGATGAGTTTTTACACTCTTTATTTTGGATTCCCATAAACCCCCAAAATGTGGGGCGCGGGGCGGGATCATACGCCATTTAATGCGTTGATTCGCAACGAGTTCTTGGAGCTGAGATTTGGCCCCAATAAAATTTGTCCCATTATCGGAATAGAGACATGATACTGGTCCGCGACGAGAAATAAATCGATTAAAAGCAGATAAAAATGTGTTTGAAGATAGATCAGATGCTATTTCGATGTGAACTGCCTTGGACACGAGACAAACAAATAGGCAAATGTATACTTTTATACTTCTCTGCCCTCTTCGTCTGCATGGGGTTATATTAATAGGGCCGGCGTAGTCAACGCCTGTATGAACAAATGCTTTTGTCTCCTGAACACGACAAGCTGGTAAATCAGCCAGTTTAGGGTAAATATGCAAAGGTGAATTTTTAAAACCGTGATTACAAGAATGAACTATTTTTCTAATTATATTTCTAGACGAAATTATCCAAAATCTCGCGTCCAACTTGTTATATGGCGACGTTCTACAGTGGGGCGGTTCGCTTCGGACTTCGGTCGGACCGCGTCAGCTGCCCGCCCGCGACTGCGTACGCGACTCGACAGCGAAGCGAGTCAAATCGGGCTATGACAAAAACAACTCGAGTTAACCGAGTTATTTACACTTATGAATAGACAACTATAGACCAAAATGCGCTAAAACATCATTACCCTCAGTATCATTACCTTCATTTACCATCCGATTTTGAACTGAAGGTAATGCCTTCAAACTGACGGTAGTGAAATATTTTATGATAATATACTCACTCAAATACTTTACACCCATAGCGGGATTCGAACCCGCAACCGTATATTTTGTAGGTTTACTGGTAGGCTTTTTCATACTTTTTATGAAATTGATCCTTTGGCAGGACCTTTTCATCATCCAAAATGGACGAAAATAAAACAAAAGAAAGAAAAAGATGTGAAAATTGTGCTAAAAAGAGGGCCAATTGAGACGAATTCGCTATATTTATAATAAAAGGATAGGAATAATGAAAAGACAAATAGAAAAGGAAAAAAAGAAAAGGCAGCGATGAAAAAGTGTTAGAAAGAGCTAGAAATATCAATAGACTATCAACAGAACAGAAAATTGAAAGATTGATCGACAACATAGATGCAGTTAAAAAGAAAGAGGTAAAAAAGAAGTTGTTATACGGATAAGTTATATCTAAACAACTCCAAGACGGATTCAATAGATTAACGAAAAGTGATAAACATCAATTTAGTGATATAATTTATGATAAAATACAAGGATAGTTTCAAAACACACAAAGTATTAACTGCAACAAGACCGTAAGGACGTTTACAGTAAGGAACAAGAAAGATGTTGAAAAAACAAAGGAAAAAGATATAAGACATTACATACAAGACTTTTTCGACGACGATATTAATACTAAAATAGTAGCCGACAAAAAGAATACCTAAAACGAAATAGAATCCTAAAACAAAAACGATACCTCTCAGATACTCTGATCAATCTACGTAAAAAATTTAACGATACACATAGCTATGAGGTTAGTTATACAACTTTCTGCAGGAATCGTCCGTTTTCGGTGGTGTACCCAAAAATGTCTGTTCGCAACACATACTTGTGTATTTATTACACATGTTAATATGGATTTGTTAATAAAATCACTACAGAAAAATAAAATAATAAGGGAAAGTAATGGGCAAAAGTAAAGTAATATGGCTTTTCTGGATCATCTTTGCTGCGATGCCCGAAGAGAAGAATGCTTGAATAGAACCTGTAACAAATTCAATAGAAAAGTTATTCAGTATGAAGAATTTCGGAATGACAAACCTTTACATATTACCAGTGGGGAGCAAAATTAGTAAAGTACACAGTGAAAGGCGAAGAAAAAACATTTAAAAAGACAACTAAAGTTTGACATTGAAGAATTGCCACATAAACTTAAAGATTCCCTTCCGCGCATTTGAAACACTGCCTAAATATTGTACATCAGTATAAAAATATAAGTGACTTAAAAAAATCTCTTACACCCAAAGAAGAACTTATACATATGGATTTCTCAAAAAACTATGTATCAAAATTTCACGAAGAAGTGCGTACTCATTATTTTGGTAATTGTCCCGAACAAATAACAAACTTTAAAACATGAGTTCATAAAACTTATAGTATGTGCACTATCAGCAAATGCACAAGACATGACGCGGAAGCTGTGTGGGCCCATTTTTGTTATTAATTTTATGCAAGAGTCATTTAGCAACCATACTATAAGCTTAACTCCATTTCAACGTAAAACACAATGCCATTATTTAAGTACTTATTAATTAAACTTTAAATAATTTTATGTTATAAAATGATTATTTTGGGACTGTACAACAATAGCTTGTTTTATTTTAATTTACCAAATATTTTTGTAATTATGATTGTCTATTTTTTAATTTATAAATGTTAATATAAATTTTAAAACGATTAAATTATTAATCTTCTACAACGTATTTTATTTTTAAAAGATCATTACTGTTTGAAACACCTCACTACCTTATGGCTTGTAATCATTACCAATATACAGTTATCACTACCGTATGTACTGTTATCATTACCATCCGACTTTTAATCTTTACCGTTTCCAAATAACAAAAAGGCTTCCAATTAGGTTGGGCAGCGTTCGGTAAGCTACGAAATATCTTTTCGTCCGATATACCGCAGTGTCTCAAGACGAAAGTCTTTGACCAGTGTGTGTTGCCAGTGATGACATACGGGACTGAGACGTGGTCGCTCACTATGGGCCTTATCAGAAGGCGCAAGGTCACTTAAAGAGCAATGGAGAGGGCTATGCTCGGGGTTTCTCTGCGAAATCGAATCAGAAATGAGGAGATCCGCAGAAGAACAAAGGTAACCGACATAGCTCGAAGAGTTGCTAAGCTCAAGTGGCAGTGGGCAGGGCACATTGCTCGCAGGACTGATGGCCACTATGGCGGAACAGTCCTCGAGTGGCGACCGCGTACCGGAAAGCGCAGTGTGGGCAGGCCTCCAACATGGTGGACCGACGACCTGGTGAAGGTCGCGGGAAGCCGCTGGATGCGAGCAGCACAAAACTGGTCGTTGTGGAGATCCTTGGGGGAGGCCTTTGTCTAGCAGTGGACGTCTTTTGGCTGAGATGACGATGATGATGATGAACCTCAAAATCTATGTAGACTGAAGGCCCACCGAAATTGATCCATCCTTCTTCTAGGAATCCGGTACAATGAATTAAAAGGCTAAAATAAAGTTTCATATATCCGTCACAATAGCTCCAGGTAAGCAAATCAGCATTCTGTGAGGTGGGCCCTCAGTAAACATGTTCACTTTAATGAATAATGACAAATATAGACTGTATGGGCTCTATCCTTTTGTTCTTTTGAAAAAAAAACATTAAAAAAATATATAAATGTCAGTCAGGAGCTTGCCGAGCTAGGGACGTTCTATCTACTCAATTATGGAGTACTATTTCAGTACTATATTTTTGTATTTTTGTATTGTAAATTATTCTTACCCTTGTTATTTGTTGTTGTTGTACTTTTAAACACAATTATTTGCTTATTGATAATCTGACTTAATTTCAGTCAAAGTACTATGAAACATCTTATGTTAAAATCAAAGAGATTTAATATCATCATAATCATCATCTTCAGCTCATTTTATGTCCCCACTGCTGGGGCACGAGCCTTCCCTATGGATGGATAGGGAGAACGGGGAATATAGTAGGTGTTAAATGTCTTTGGTTAAAATGGATGGTTAAATCTGAAGTAAACGAGAACTTTCAACACGTATTGACTAAGTGTGTGCGGTACGCAAACTTCGGGGATGCCAATTGGTTGTACCTACAGTTGTAATTGTAACTGTACAACAAGTAGTCCTTGGTTAGGAATCCAAAAATTCAAAATTAACTCATTACACATCTAACAAAAATACTGGTCGCTTTTCATCGTCTTAGTGTGTTTTCTTATTTGCTTTCTGAGCTGAGGCCGTGTGTTTATTTCACGCAAGTATGTAATGTTTCCAATAATATTAATATAAGATAATATTGCTAAGTACTCAATGAATTAAACAATAAATGAGGATATCTAGAGTAATTTGAATTTAAAAGTACTTGGTATTTGTATCGAGTCAAAAACTAAATAGTATCGATAGAGTTCTTATTTTTGTCAGATAAACAGACTCGGACATAAAGTATAAATTGGAACTCGGAAATCTCGGATAGGGATACGCAAAATTTCAAAGTATAAAGTATCGAAACAAAAGAATCGATACCTGAAAGTATTGAGTACTTTTTAATACATTTATAAAACACCTGAATGGAGTGTTGTTTGTGATGCTATGTTTCACAAAAAATCTAGCAGGAACGTGTCTCACAAAACAGTCACTAATATCCAATAGATATTTAGAGTAATATATTATACGTTTTTATTCCTAATAAGACGAGACGAAAGCAAAAGAATAATGTCGACTACTACAAATTACTCACATATTTTGGTGGCTTAGTGTTGCTACTTGTTATTTCAGGAATATGTCAGAAAAGTACTTTCTTATAACTAAAGAACTGAAAGATGCAGTGTAAATAATGCAATAATACCATTAAGGGCTGCAATTATCAGAAAACTGAATAATTGAAATAGTTTAAACAACAAAAACACACTACACAGATTATTCAACCCTTTTTTTTTTGAGAGAGATTGCAGATTGGCTCAGACGGCATTTTTAGCTTTACCGAGCTTGTTTGGGGGCGGCGAGAAACCTAAAGGGTTCCTCAAACCGTGTGAAACGAATCACCTTCGGAGGATTTCTAGAGGGAACGGCATCGCGCACTAGTGCGCGTTACCGTGCCCTACCAGATTCTCCGAAGGGTTCGGATCATATCGGAGAGCGGAACCACCCGAGAGCGCCTCTTAAGGCTCGGACCTCGGCTCGGGTAGACCGGGCCGTACCCGTAAAGGTTACTCAAAAAAACCTAGTGAAACAATTCAAAGAAATAAAATGGTAACATACATGATTGCTCGACAATGAATGGGAAGTTTTAGTAGTGTTGTAAGAAATATTTTGTTTAAAATATCGATTAATATTTATTCATTTTCTTTAACCTAATAATTTATTACAAATGGGGAGAAGGAAAGTATCGATACTTTAAAAAAGTATTGATACCTCGTATCGGAACAAAAGTATTGATTCCAAAAGTACTTGGTAACGAAACAAACGATCGATACTCTGTGGTATCGATACTTTTTGCGAATCCCTATATCTCGGAATGTCAGTGACACTGACATTATGTCACTTTGCTGACCTGGCCAACAAAAATAAGAAACTGCTAGTGCAATAACTTTTTATTTATTTTTGCTATACAATTATAAATAAGCATTTGTATCGGTCGCACACGTTACGAGTAGATTTGTTTATTTTCTTCTATATATCAACAGCGTCTCACAAATTCAAACAAATAGTATGTGTTCAATTTTAGATAATATAATTTAATTTGTTTAGTTCTTAAGTTCTACTATAAAATTAATTGACAATTTGTGATCATGAACAGAATCAAGAGCAATAATTCTAGAATGACGAGGACTTCTGAGTGCTCCAGTGAAACAGAAGTTAATTCGAATGCGTATAGACTCGTTGTGAATGATGCCAAACCTCCAGATATAAAATATGAGAAAGAAAATTCCTGGGTGGCAGGTGTGCAAATGTTTTTATCTTTTTTACTCGCCGGTTTCGGTATGGTGGCGGCGAGTTTGCTGCTCGACCTTGTGCAACATTGGGACGTTTTTACACAGGTGTCAGAAGTGTATATATTAGTGCCAGCCTTGCTGGGACTCAAAGGCAATTTGGAAATGACTCTTGCATCGCGGCTGTCTACTCACGCTCACTTGGGTCATCTAGAAAAAAGTTTGGGCTCATTGGTAACAGGAAATTTATGTTTAATACAATGCCAGGCTGTTCTCGTTGGCTTCCTGGCTGCTTCAGCAGCTGTCGCTATGGGCTGGATACCCAAAGGACAGTTTGACATCCATCACGCATTGTTGTTGTGTGCGTCAAGTGTTCTCACAGCATCATTTGCCAGTTTCGTACTTGGACTAATAATGATTGGTGTTGTTGTGTTCTCTAGGAAGATAAATATAAATCCAGACAATATTGCCACACCGATAGCTGCTAGTCTGGGAGATCTAACAACCTTGGCACTATTGTCTTGGATAGCGTCTCTGTTGTTCAAGTCTATTGGCACAAGTGTTATACTGCCATCTATTATTATCATTGCGGGTGCAGTTGTTGTGCCATTATGTGGTTACATTGCTTGGAAAAATGATTTCACAAGGCAAGCTCTGGATGAGGGGTGGGTGCCTGTTGTGTCTGCAATGGTTATAAGCAGTGCTGGAGGATTAATATTAGATTACACTGTGTCAAAGTACACCGGTATTGCTGTGTACCAATTAGTAATTAATGGGATAGGAGGTAACATGGTGGCTGTTCATGCATCCAGGATGTCAACAGCTTTTCACACAGGACAGAAAGAAGGCTCTGTTATAAGTAGTACAACAAAGTTACTGTTACTTATGGTTGTGCCTGGACAATTAATATTCATTTACACAATAGGCTACTTAAGAGCAGGACACACGTCTATGACACCAACTTTCATATTTTTCTACATGTCAGCTGCAATGTTGCAAGTGTTTTTGTTGTTGCTGATAAGTCATTATATGGTGTTGTGGATGTGGAAACTGGGCATGGATCCGGATAATTCAGCAATACCATACTTGACTGCTCTTGGTGATTTACTTGGCACTGCCCTATTGGGTGTGGCATTCCGTATTTTAGATGTAATTGATGATGATGATGCAGACTTAGGAGATTGATGGCAATGTTTTTACTATATGCCTTTGTACTGAGATTGCGTGTTAAGTAGGAGATAAGTAAGTGGCTGTTTGGGACATTTTTGTGCCATTTAAAATTATTTTTACCTAGCCAGAATAGCTACTTTCAAAAGACAAATTACTATTATTCAACTTAAGAAATGTACAGTACTACTTTAAAAAAAAATATAATTTTGCATAAAAGACAGTATTTTAGAAGAAATTTTTCATATACTTACTTAAAATCTTAAGTGTGTTTTATTTTAATTTTGTACTATGTACTCCCGACAATTTTGATTTGTTATTAAATAAAGAAAACATTGGTGCTACTATACAAATGTACTTATAAGCTTTATTTTTATATATTTGTGTAGGTATGTAATGTACATAATGTAAAATGTTATTTTCAACTTTTAAATAAAGCATTGCATAATGTGAATATTTTTTTTATTTTAGGTCAGACAATATACAGGGTTACCGGAAATTCGATACATTCCTTGGAGGGGTAAAAGTAGAGCTTATTTGCAATAGATTTTGTCATCAAGTACCCTAGCCGATAGTGATTAGTTTTAGAGATATTCAAGTTTTAGTGATTTTATTTTTAAATACCAATTTTAGGCAAAAGAAAATATGCTCCTAAGTGAATGTCCTATTTTGATCCAATTTGTGCGCATGATCTGATACCTAACATCGCAACACTTCCTCCAAATAACAATAGGCTGTAGTAATACTCTTAAACTTTATGTTATGAACGCAAACTCGCTAGAGCTCAGTAAAAAAAAAATTTTTATTGCCACTTAATAGTGTATTTGTATAAAAAAAATTATAGAACCGTTTTGAGCCCAAAAGCACGGTAATAATATATTACCGTGCCAAAAGTGACTTTTGTGGTAATTATTAGTTATTCCATCACGATCAAACTTGTACTCATCCATCCACAAAATTTTGGAGATAATTAGGGTTCTCCATATCGTTGTCTAATATGAAGCATCACGTATGCTTTACAGCACGGGCCATTAGTGTTTAGTGTACAAATCAAGGAAAAACTAAAAAAAATTGCAATTTCGGTCCAGTTTTCTAGATAAAACAACTGCATAAATAATCCCATATAAATGTATAGGATTACAAAGTTACATTTGCGCAGTTAATGAATATAGGAATAATAGGTGTAGACACAACCCGTCGAGTTTGGGTTGGGCTCGTATAATTCGTCTCGACGAGTACTTTGGTGCCTATGGTAACCAGGGTCTCATGATAGAACCGGAAGGTGGCCATAGGAACTCTGTAGTTAAACGACACAACCGCATCGAGTTTGGACTCGTTTGATCCGTCTTGACGAGTACTTTGGTGTTAGATGACAACCAGCCCCCCAACCGCGTAACACTCTCGCTTTCGATCGTTTTGTAGGCGAAGCCCTCGCCTCGCTTTCTAATATAATATCGAAATATAATATCGAATAATATCGAAAGCTATAGCCTATAGCTTTCGATATTGCTTTCATATTGCTTTCGAAATGACAAGATGACGCCTCCTCCTCGCCTCGCCTTCAAAGCGATCGAAAGCGAGAGTGTTAGGCGGTCGACCCCCAGGGTCTAATGATGGAGCTAGAAGATGGCCTTAGGAACTCGGGAAAATAAGTTCGTTCGTTCGTTCGTTCCGTTTATTATGAATGTGGATTCTATCTTTGATTAGATGGATGACCCAATGCTAAGGTGAGCACGTGCCGATGGCTGAATGGTATGACCACAGAGTACATATACCCCCGGACAGAGTGAAAGCTTCCTTAGAGCGCGCTGCGACAGGTACACGGTTATGTTTATGTGTGCGTGACCTCTTACCGACGGGTTCACGTACGCGCCCACGCACAGATATGGTCTGTGGCGCCACGAGAGGACAAACCGGTTTACACCGGCACAGCCAGTGGACAATCTCAGTGAGTGTCAAACGCGGTTATTATTATTTCTAAGCAAACGCGTTGTTTCGTGTTGTGAATTGTCATCGCTCATAAAATATTGTAATTATTTGAGGTTTTATTATGTTTGATTTAAATTAGATTGGTTTACTGTAAAATATTAATTACTGTACAGTGTGTATGAACAATGCCAGAAACTTTTTATTTGATCTGAGGCCAGAAATAAAAAATATTGCCTATTTCACGTAGTTTCGCAAAAACTTCGATGTTAATGCAAATATTATAAATACCTATTGGAACTGAAATCTTAGAACGTGTTTAATGACTATATACGAGTATATAACATTTGATCTGCCATGTGACTGTTTTCCAATTTATTCAGTACCTACCTAGGTATTTTAAAAAGACTTTGTCAGATTGGAATTTATCTCCTATTTCTCTCCTTATTTTATAATTTATCTGAAAAATAAAAAACAAGATAAGTACTTGTTAAAAAACAAAAATAAGGCTAAGTATTCCAAGGGAAGCCGCCGAAACTAGAGGTAATTTTTTTTTGTGTAAAGAACTACTAATTAGAAACAAGTACACGATTTTTTATCCATCATCATCATCATCATCAGCTTCACCCGACCCACTGCTGTGCATAGGCCTCTCTTTGCTTGTGCCATTCGCTTCAATCCTGCGCTAGTCTGGGCCACGTGCAACCCACGGTCTTGGTTATATCGTCGACCCATCTCGCCGGTGGATGTCCCTTTTTTCTATAACCGTCTCTCGGCCATTACTCAATCAGCTTTCTGGTCCACCTGTCGTCATTTCGTCTGGCCATGTGTCCTGCCCAACTCCACTTGAGCCTCAATATCCGCTCGCTGGCATCTTGGACCTTAGTCCGCTTGCAGATTTCGGTGTTGGGGACGCGATCCAAAAGTGTGATGCCAAGCATGGCGCGCTCCATGGCCCTCTGTGCAACAATAATTTTATGCATAGCCTACCATGTCTCAGCACCGTATGTCATAGTAAGCAGGACACATTGATTAAAAAGAAGTGTTTTAAGACATTGTGGAATGTGGGTGTGGAACTTAGAAGATGTCGCCTAATTTGCTGAAAGCAGCCCACCCCAGTTGAACACGTCTGGTGACCTCTTTCATCTGATGCTCTCTGCCAAAAGATAAAACATGGCCAAGATACACATATGAGTCGACTACCTCTAGCCTCTCGCCCCCAACACTGACGTTAGGATTCGAAATACCAGAGATGTTCGACATAATCTTGGTTTTGCCCATGTTCATCTTAAGGCCTACCACGATAGAGGCATCAAAAAGGTCTTTTAACATTATCTCCAGGTCATCCATCGTACTGGCAAACAACACAATATCATCAGCGAAGCGCAAATGAGACTGATAGACACCATTTATATTTACACCGCATTGGTCCCAGGGAAGCGTTTTTATGACGTCTTCCAAAACAGCCGTAAAAAGTTTAGGTAAAATGGTGTCCCCCTGTCTTGATGGAGATTGAGTTCGTCAAGCTGTGCAGCCGAACCTGCATTGTGGCCTGGCTGTATATCTCCCGAAGCAGATCCACGTACTGAGCGTCAATAATGCAGCGATGAAGAGAGTCAAATACGGCCCAATGCTCGACACTGTAGAAAGCCTTCTCGTAGTCCACGAAGGCCATAAAAAGGGGCCGGTTAAACTCGTGACTTTTCTCCATCAGCTGTTTGACTGAATGGATGTGATTTATGGTACAGAATCCACTCCGGAAGCCAGCCTGTTCAGATGGCTGATATTCATCCAGCTTTCGGGTAAGGCGGTTACAGAGGATCTTAGCAAACAGTTTATAAAATAAAAAAAAATAAAATAAAAAATTGTTTATTTGTCTCAAACACAGTAAAATAGAATAAAAATACATTGACCAACATAACTTAACGTTGAGACAAAAAGGTCTATGACTCAGTGGCTGCAGGGGACCCGCAGCCTCTGCTATTCTGCCATAACCAATAACAATGAAATAATTGGTGAGTACTTATATTACTTATTTATAAAAGACGCGGACAGCATACGATATTACACATTTAAAAAAAAAATACACATGTACACAAAAATCCACTTATTACAAACAGGAGCCGGGTGACTAATCATATCATTGATAGACATATTTTAAGGCCGATGCCAGGGATTGCTTATGAAGTAGCCAATTTCGACATTTACGCCTAAAGGTTGGTAGTGAGCGAGAAAGTGTAGAACGGATAGGCGGCGGTAAGTCGTTCCAAATTTTGGCGGCGGCGTACTTGAAGCATCCCCTGGTGTTGGCCAACTTTGACATCGGTAGTGAAATTTTGTTGATTCTATCTCTCAGTGAATATGAAGTTTTTCCTTTCTTATAATTAATTTTACTATATAAATAAAAGGGCATTTTAGTGTGATGCAAAGAGTGCAGAAAGCATGCATATTTGAGAGTAACGGCGTTATGCATATTTAAAGTGTTACTTTTTACTAAATGAGGTGTAATGTGATCTCTCCTTGAAATATTGAAACAGAATCGCATACATGCGTTCTGCACCCTCTGCACACTCTGAGCGGTTTTCTTAAATATACATGGCTGATATACAATGTCACAATATTTGAGGTGAGACAATACCAGACAGTTACAAAGTAAAATTCTAATTTCCTTTTTTAAAAACGGACGTAATTTGTAGAGGTATTTCAGCGACCCAAAACATTTCCCTATCTTATTACGAATGTGTTGCTCAAATTTTAAATTTTCGTCCATCATAAGTCCAAGATTGCGTACACAAGCCTCGTAAGGTACTGCATCATTACACACTTGGATAGCAGGTTTATGAGAATTTATCAGTTTGACCTGATGTTTGGTGCCGAATGTAATAGTGATACTTTTGCTGGCATTGAGTACGAGACCATGTTCCGCAGACCAATCTGCAACAGCCCTCAGATCTTGATTAAGATTAGAGACCGCAACTGCCACATCCTCTTTAGAACACCGTGTGTGGACATAAAGTTGACTGTCATCCGCATACAAATGAAGACTAGCATGTTTGATTACCTTGACAATATCAGCCGTATAAATTGCGAATAAAATCGGTCCGAGAATAGCTCCCTGAATAACTCCCTTTTCAAGGGACAGTGCACTTGATATTGTCAGATTACCCCCAGAATCCACACACTTTACTCTTTGACGACGACCTTGGAAATAGGAATTGAACCAAGCACAGGCTGAACTCGCGAAACCGTAATGTTTTAATTTTGCCAACAAAATAGGAATATCTACACAGTCGAAAGCACGGCTATAATCCAATAATACTAAAATGGTCCCTTTTCCTACATCTGACTCCGTGAGAATATCATCTGTAATATTCAAGAGAGCCGAAACTGTACTGTGGTTTTTACGGAAACCGGACTGTACCAGCGGCAACACATTATTTTGTTCAAGGAATGGAGTTATTTGTAATTGAACACATTTTTCTATAATTTTAGACAACGTGGGCAGTATGCTTATAGGTCTTAAATCTGAGAAGCTATCTACACTAGATTTTTTGGGAATCGGGGTTACGATACCACATTTCCACTCTTCTGCAAAAACTCCGTCTAATATAGACTTATTAATAATGTGTGCTAATGCCTTTAGTGAATATGGGAGCGTTAGTTTTAACATAGCCATTGAGATACCGTCACTGCCACATGAGTTGGATGAAACAAACTTAGTTATTATAGTTTCTATTGTAGATTCGTTAACGTACTCAAATTTAAAGTGCTGATTTGAATGTTTGTGAGACTCAATTTCTTTACATAAAGTAGCGCTGTCACACTGAGTGTTAGGCACACTATTGATAAAGTAATCATTAAGAGAGTTAGAATCAAGAAGATGATCCGGCACAGAACGGTTTTTGGTATCAGGTGACACAAATTTGTTTAAATAACGCCACATTTGCGATGGCTTCTTTATATTATTGTTTATGGAACTGGTAAAATAGGCTTGTTTTTCTAGAGCCAAAGCACGGTTATAATAGTTACGGAGCTCACGGTAATATTGGTAGCAGGACTCTGATTTATTCATTTTGGCTCTGCGACAGGCTTTATCTCTGGTAGATTTGATTTCTCTTAGGGTGTCTGTTAACCAAGGGATGGGTGGTCTTTTGAATGTTCGTTTCTTGACTTATAAACCTGGGAGGGCAAACGTATAGACTTGTAATTACTTGCTTTGAAATGTCCCCTTTTTTTATGAATGATTGTTACCGCAGCGTTTTTCCAAGACTCAGGTGTTCACTTTTCCACGTTTTTTCTTATTTCCACTCATTTTTACAAAATATCGACATTACAAAGTGAAATGAACAAGCCATTCAAGTCAAAGACACTCAACCAACGAAATATAAAACTACCCACAATTACACATTCTCATAAAAATACCCTGTGATAAACATACGACAAGATCGGTAGTAAGTAACAATTGCTGATACTATTTGGGGAGGCACTATTTTTAACATATTATGACGATAGATTTATAATTGTAAAAAAATTTATCGTTTCCGCACCGCAACGCCATGAGCGCTTTTATGAGAAAGTGTACAGCACACGGGGAGGTTTCATAACGAATGTTGGCAATATAGGGTAATTTTGGTATCGGTTTTACTCAAAGAGCTATCAAAGTCGCGGGCTAAAGTTAATAAAAAAAAAGATTTCAGAGATAGCAATCATTATTTTATAAAGTACTTTTTTTTCATAACTAATCACTATGAAGAAAATTATATTATTCTTTGTATTCACTAAAAATAAATCCTCCCTGGCCGCGCCACATTATTTGAGCTTTATAAAAAAAACTAATTGTTACTTGAGAAAAAGAAATGAATTTACGTGAAGTAGACAAAAGGTAGCAAAACTTGAATAGTTACGCATAGTTGGCATTAGCAATTAATAAATTGGTCGGCTGCAGAGTATGCTCTCCAGCCGGACCACATTTGATGTCTTATAAATTCTAAACCTATTGAGATTTGTTGTACTTAACTTGCTTTATGCAAGGTAGAAATTAGGTACTAAATATGAGGTCAATGACTTTTATGGAAATTTGTAAGAATTGTTTGAACTCAAGGTGGCGCGGCCAGGGAGTACTGCTCTACGGCTAGACCACTTTATTTGTAAAATATTTCAAAATCTTTTGAGGTACTTCAAATATTGAAGTAGGTATTGAAAAGTAGACTAAAGGTAGCCTTTATTCCTCAATAAGGCATCTGAGTACTTAATGGTGGTCCGGCCAGGGAGCATTACACAATCATCAGCCTATAAACGTCCCACTGCTGGGAACAGGCCTCCCACGTGAACAATAGCACGTGGGGATATTGGGCCATATCCCACCACGCTGGCCCAATGCGGGTTGATGGGTTTTAACGACTGCCATCTTACGACAACAACCGGGACCAACGGCTTAACGTGCCTTCCGAAGCACGGAGGAGCTCGAGATGTTTTTTAATTGGTCACCCATCAGGCGACCCGGCATTGCGAAAGTTGCTCAGCGGGCAAGATCGCAAGCCGAACACGCTAGCCGCTGCGCCATCGAGCTCCTCCTTAGATAAATTACTGATATTACTCAATAATATCAGTAATTTATCTAACTTCAGATATTTTTTTTAGGTCTTCTAATTAAGAGACTAAAGTGTAATCAATTGTAAATGAATACTTGATTAACTATTTACCAAATATAAACATCATTTTTATATAATACAGCGTTATTATACAAAAAAAGCAGATTATACGAGTAGTGGTATTTGGTCGTTAATATACGACCTTGGCGAAATGAACCCGAATTTTTTTGTTAAGCCAAATCCAGCAACTAGTAGCTCCATTGGTAGCTTTTGCTAAGCTTTTTCTATCAGGCATTAAAGTTTGAAGTCCCTGCTTTGATTCTTAGATTATTGTTCTGGTTGTGTGAAAGTAAATGACTAAATGTGTGTCTATTTTTATTAATAAAATTAATATATTTTATTATTCCAACAGTAGACTATTTTGATGATGTATTATACATCGCGGGAAGTAACTATTACCTAATCTGTGTCGCGGGTCTCATACATTAGGGGTGTATCAGCATAAATACAACTATACACAACAAAAAAAACTCTTTAACTTTTGTTTTTACTCACGCATTTCTATGAATTAATAAATAATAATAATAAATGTTTCCCACACTCACACCAATTATCTAGCCCCAAGAAAAGCTTCCTTAAGAAACTCGTTATATGGTTAACTAGACAACGGATAAACATACTTAATATACTTAAATACATACTTATTATACATAGGAAACACCCAGACCCGAAACAATATAGAAAAACAGGTATTCTATGTTAGCGGTGAAGGTTTCCGCACTTAGTCCTTTAGGTGGACCATTGTGCGTGAGCCATGGCGGCCGGTTATTCCAGCCAGCCCACCTCCCTCCAGAAGCAGATCAGTCTTCCTAGTCTTTTCAGGGCGTCCGCGAGTGATTCCGGTGTACCGAGAGTTTCTCTGCGGATCTGAGCGACGCCGGTGCACTCAAGGAGCACATGCGCCACCGTCTCCTCCGCCTCCATGCACGCTCTGCACAGAGGACTATCAGTAATACCTAGTGTGTGAAAGTGCTTATTCAGCGAGCAGTGTCCAGTAATGGTCCCCGCCACCAGTTTTAGGCTATTCCTGTCCATGCGCAGAAGGCGCTTGGTGAGCTTTGTGTCCAGGGAAGGCATAGCCTCTTTGGATTGCCTGCATCCTGGTGTCGAGGTCCACCATTTTGTTGCTTGTGTCTGTGTGTGTTCCCTTAACCAGCTCCTTAACTGGTTAAAGGGGATGGGTACTATCGGTTCTGGTCCAACAGCTTTTGTGTTGGAGCCTCTTCTGGCTAGTTCATCAGCTGTATCGTTACCACGAGATCCACTGTGTCCCCAAAACAGGTATTTCTAAATTGATCCGACCGGGGATCGAACCCGGGACCTCAGAGATAGCGACAACATGAAAACCGGTGTGCAAGCCACTAGACCAAGGAGACTCGAATTATACCTATAAAGAAAAGGTTAAAAGAGTGGTATGAAGCAAAATCCATTTAAAGCTTAACAAACAGAAGTTTTGGTGGTTACTCCTTTCTTACATGATAAATTTGCAAGACTTTTAAGGAAAACAATTAAACTAAAATCCTTTATATTACTTAGGGTGTAAAAACTTACTCTGAAATTACGATCATTATAAAATTTTCTTTATAAGATAATAGATATAATACAATATTTCGTTGCTAAATTATTCAACCATTTGAAAAAATATTTAATAATTTCCACTTTAGCCATATTTTGTACACCTCTTTTGCATATGACTAATAAGTGTAGTCAGAAATAAAGGACAGCCGCCTCTATTGCATAAGACCCGTGATATATTATAAATTTCAGAAGGTTGGACAGATTCATGAGTGTAGTTTATAGTGAACCTGACCCAGCATGTCAAGAAGTGTGTGGGTTCAAATTACAGTCCATTTTTCAAGAGTTTTACAAATAAACAATAACTTATTGCTTCTTTTGTTCAAATTGCAGATGAATCTTGCACTTAGATAACATAGGATTGAAATCAAACTAAGAAGTTGTATTTTTAGTTTATTGCCTTACACTACAGTCTGATGTTTACTTGACTTCACGCAACCTCCTCACAGCAGAGCGGCATGATGAGGCAGCGGTTGTTGAGAACACCCAAGCACCTCCAGCTACTGTCCTTTTGCAGCGCTTGCATGACCAGATGCCAACACAAGACCTCTTCATAGCATCCTGAAATAACGAGCATGTATATATAACATATGGTACAATTAGAAAAGAAAAAATATTAAATTGGGGACAATATTACAATTAAGCTTAAGAATATAAAAAAATTAAGATTTAAAAGTATAAAAAAATAACCATCATGACTACTAGAAACACTGCCTATCTAAAGTTCAACAAACATCATAAAAACAAAGGAATAAAACTTAATAACAATACTACAATTCGGACTGGCCAAACCCAACAGAATTCTGGAGACAATAATAAATTAATTTAATTAGCATAGGTTGGAGCATTTTATTAATGTGCTATTGTATATATATTCTTTATTGCACATAAACACAAATACAGAGAATAGTTTACAAACAATGGTGAGCAAAGGTGGACTTATCTCTAAAAGAGATTGTGCTAGTAAGAAAGAGGTTTGGATTAAATTAAACAATGTTTATACATATTTATTATAACAATAAAAATATTATTGGGCAGGCAATTATTATTATTGTTATAATTTTTGTAGTGCTTGTCAGCTAAGAATCTACCTAAATTACATCTGTGACAGGTTATGGTCTTGAATGACACTTACCTTTCCACAGAAGGAGCAAGTGTATTTGGCGTGCTGGGTCACTTCCATTTTTTTGACCATTTTACGAAGAGAGGCACCGTAACGTGTGCCATATTTGCCGGTAATTCCAACCTTCTTTGTACGCTTGGCCTGTAAAATTGAATGAAATGTTGTGGTCAGACCGAACAAACATTACCATCTAAATATAACGACTTAAAGTGGGAAACCACAAAATAAGTATCACTATTACTGCATAACACTAAGAACACTTTAGAGCACAATTTAACACACATAACGTTCGGTGATTACAAGAATATTTTTAAATTAAACTCTCACCATTTTTGATAACCTGCCTCAAACAACAATTGACAGAAAAGAGGAAAATATAGTTTGTGTGTGACAGTCCAATTATGACATTGACATAATCCTTTTTCTTCACAAAGAAAACAAAGAAATAAAAAAGGCATACAGCCAAATCATTGTTATTATTAATTGTAATGTAATACTATTATTATAAAGAGGACACCTTTGTATTTTTGTATGTATGTATGTATGTATGTTTGCAACGAATAAACAAAAACTACTGGACCGATTTAAAAATCTTTCATCATTACAATGCTACATTAGCGCTGAGTAACATAGGTTATATTAAAAAAAATGAAAAAAAGAAATGCGGTACGAAGCCCGCCGGGTCAGCTAGTAGCTAATATTCATGGTTACTAATAAGATTACTAACTATTACGAGTCGAATTTGTTAAAATTATGTTGTTATTATTATAAAAGTTTTTTATATTTGGCCTGCCTGACCAAGCGATGGCAAGCATATGATTTCCAGTTGTAAACCAGTCAACACACATAAAATTATAATACTACTTAAATATCTAAGTATTTGCTACAAAGTTTACGACATCACATAACGTAAAGTAAGGTAAAACTTAATAACATTTTATAAATATATAAAAAAAGCAAATAAAAAGGTTATCAATCTGTGATTGGGTGAAAAAAGCGTGAATACAAAAATGGTATGCAAAAGTGTGCTAAAAGAGATCTCTTCCAGCTGACCTAACTCCACACGGACGTCTTGATACTTCTTGAGCCTGTGGAAAAGTATATTTAAAAAAAACAGGTTTCATTTAGGGTATGTTCCGACATACACTGCAAGCACTGTCCCAGTACTCTTACTGGTGAGTCTGTTCCGTTATGGACTGACAGTGTACTGTCGCAGTATCTTAGGGAAATATATGACGTCATAAATCGTCGCTATTTTTGTACTGTAAGCACTGGCATTTTCGAAGTAAGGTGCTCTCAGTGTTTTGATCACGTGATCAACAGCATCCAGAAAAGATGACATGGATGACAACAGGGATGACAGTATACTGGACTAATAACAGTAACTAGTACTAGTAGTAGTAGTATACAGTAACCAGTATAGCTAACTATAAAGGAACGGCTTCGCAGTATACTAAATTGACGTCACACCTTACATTACAGTGCTCTTACTACTAATACCCTTATTAATTTATTTTTAGGATACGATATGTGTTGGGAATAGGCTTTTTTAGAATCCTAAAGAACCTAATTTAACTTTCATTCACTTTTCTATGATAATACTATTACATAAACTACCAAATAAAATTATAGCTTCATGGAAAAAACATTACAGTTGTCTATGCACAGCCTTATTGCAGAAAGAGCATTGGTGGAATCTGAATCTGTCTGTCAACATTGACTTGTCAGTTTGGACAGTTTGACAATTGGATTTTCTCAACGACCTACAAATTGGAGAAGGTCGATCTTTCGGTACGGATAAATAATACACCGTCCCAATAATCTGGACGGATTAGTTATAGTTAAATTTTAAACAGAAAAATGTTACGAACGATTCTAACTCGAAACCAGACACTTAGCAGTAGCTTAAAAAAGGCTGTGCGCTCTAACTTGACGAGATGTATGAGCACAGAATTAGCCAGGAGAAAAAATTCTAACAAGTAAGTTTCAAGTAACTTCTTTTATTTACCTATCATAGCTATTATGAAATTAAATACCATATTTTACTCTTTACATCAATAGCTATAATGCTGTAAAAACTATTGTTTATTGAGAATCAAGTTAGCGGTTTTAGTTGCATAACCAAAACGTCAATGTTCGCGAATTTGCGGTTTGTCATCTGGTCTATACATACGGAAGGACGTACTTCTACGTGTTTTTATTCTTTAAATATGTAGGTCCTTTGATAATAGGTTAAAATTTAACCACTGTAGAACTTATGGCATTTACTTCCTAATATTTTGTTAATAACCTAAAAAAATTCTATACTTTAATTAGAATGCTTCTTTATAATGATCTAATTATTATTTAGGTTGTAGTTTTTTTAATCAAAATACTCCTTTGTAATGTGATTTTCCATGTTTTTAGATTGTTGTCGTCTTCTGAAGCAAAGAAAGTGTTGACACCACAATGGAGCATCCAGTTGAGGGCCTACTCCAGCCTGCCTTCCCACATAAAGGTGAACCTGCCAGCCCTATCGCCTACCATGGAGAGTGGTTCTATTGTCAGTTGGGAAAAGAAAGAGGGTGATAAGCTCAATGAGGGTGATTATAATTTTTTAATATATTTTCTATTACTCCCTAAGAATATCATGTTTTTATTATATTTTTGTAATCGCAGAAACAGACTTAAACTATTGTGCTTTTAGATTTTAGTTAAAATGTTAGATTGTTTTAACCATTTAATTTGTATTGAACTAATACAACTTATATTTAACTACTGGTGTTAAAAGTTATTTCATTTTAATGTGTAGTGTTTGCGTAAATTTAAATAAACAAAACATTTAGTATGCTTTAATCAGTTTGATGATGACTACAATTTTTAATATTTTTTAAATTTTCATGTAAAGTAGAGTAACCATAAAGGCAAAGCAAATGACCTCTATAATAACATCTACACAGTACCTCTCTAGTGATAAGGTCAGACAAGTGGTGTCACATTTACTGCAGATGTAATGAAGATAAGGATCTAAATATCTTGTAATTTATAGTGAATAGATTAGATAAACTTTCTTGATTATTGAATACATTAAAGTTTTCAAAAGTTGAAAAAGTTTAAATATCTGAAATAATCAACGACACATGGAATTGTTAAATGTAGTATTCTAAAAAAAAGGAGACAGTATTATGATGTCTCTTTTGCAAGAGTGGTTACATCGCAACGTGTCAATGCTGTATATTAAATCCCAATTAAGTTTGTTTTCTTAGCAAGTACAACTCGGGTAGAGCCGTGTCCATTAGTGTTAATTAGTGTACATTTAGACAATTACGACCAGCGGTCAAGAAATAGTATAGACATATATCACTACAGATTTAAAACTTGTTTGTAGAAGTACTACTACTTGGTCGTAACATTTATAGCAACGAAATTGTTTTTATGAAACTGCTGTTCTCTTATTGGTTTAGTAAAAATGGTGTGGTAAAATTGGTAAATAGGTGACAATTTATGGGTAAATGTGCGCATTTAATTTACAGAAATTAAATGTAGGCAATATTTCATTATAGGTGATTTTTACAATCACGAAATTTTGAGATGAGAGGGTATGTGCACGTTATGCCACGATTGACGAATCCCGTGAAATAGCACTACCTACTGCCGACCACTGAATATAATGGTTTAAGTTCTAACTTATGATTTAAAACTTGTTTTAGGTGACCTTCTTTGTGAAATTGAGACTGACAAAGCGACCATGGGCTTTGAGACCCCAGAGGAAGGTTACCTAGCCAAGATTCTGATCCCAGCTGGTACAAAGGGAGTACCAGTGGGCAAATTGTTATGCATAATTGTGGAAAAGCAAGAAGATGTTGCAGCTTTCAAAGACTTCAAGGACGATTGTAAGTATCTTATATTATTGTTACATTTTCTTTGTTGTTTGTGAGGTTGATATTATTTAATGGATAATTTTAAATATTACTTTGTATAATCCAGTTTTAATACCAAAAAACAATAAAATATTCTTTGCAGACTACTTTTAATGTCCAACAACTGTGTGGAAAACTAAACATAATCCATTGCATGTTTTGTAACATTTTAATTTAAATGTTCATCTTGCATTAACCCATTTAGACCGACCGAAATGAAACTTTAAAAGTATCATAATTAGGGTACATCTATATACTGTTTTTAGAGGTGTTATAACACCCTGTCAGACTAAGTGGGTTAAATTAAAGAGACTTCCCATGGGTTTATTAAGGCATTTTAGTGATGTAGTTGATTTTATCTGCATGAATTTACTAACATAATTTTAATGTACAGCTGTTGGAGTGCCTGCTAAGCCTAAGCCAGGTAAACGTTATTTAAATTCAAATTCATATTCAAAATTATTTATTGATTTGTGTACATTGGTGTACATAGTAATTAAATAAATAGGTACAAAAAGTGTTAAAACAAACAATGTAGCACCCCGTAAGGGCATAGCAAACAGAGGGAGTATAGCTAACTTATTTACTACTGTATTAGACGTTTTAACATTAAATAAATTTAAAAAAATAATGTAATACTTATATGTAACACCCTTTATCTTTATTTAATTTTGCATTATTTAATATTATAGCTTAGTATTCTTAGCATTAT
Source organism: Eudonia mercurella (assembly GCA_963082485.1). Taxonomy (NCBI): domain Eukaryota; kingdom Metazoa; phylum Arthropoda; class Insecta; order Lepidoptera; family Crambidae; genus Eudonia; species Eudonia mercurella. The sequence goes on from OY720038.1 coordinate 6,622,425, forward strand.
GGGAGATTTGCACTGAAATCTTAACAGTAACTATGTAACATATGTAAACTTAATGGTAATAACCATATCCTAATATTTGATTTTTTTTTATTATAAAAAGTTAAGTGATTTTTTTATTATAAAAAATTAAGTCGAATGTAACTAAACTGATAAGCAATTATTCAATTATCTCTAAAAATGAAAGTTTTGTAACTTTCAGAATGCGCTCGTAAAATAATTTGGTTTAATTCGCTAGTTTAGTGTGACGTGACGACACACCACGGGAGTCGCTTGTGTTCGCTTATTAGTTACCTACAAAATCCTTCGTGCGCAGTCACTTGCGATCATCTTGCGCCGCATAATTTGTCGTGATTTATATATTATAAAAAAGGTTCCATGAAATAAAAATATTCTATGAATATTATATTGTCCCTAATGTATTTTATCATATATAAGTATTTATAAATTTTACGCAAATTATCATTGTCTTTATTCATACTCTTTTTCCATGGTGTATAAAAAATTACTTACTTAATTACTTATTTCAAAATAATAAAACAAATAGTCTTTTACGTTCAGTATGTGCTGTGACGTCACTCGTGAGTTAAGGCCGTAATCGAGTCGCGCTAAAATAAATAACTTAAGTGATTTATATCTCGGCCATTTGTTGACGGATTTCAAAACTTTCGTATCTTCTCCATACTTAGGACATGCTTAGGAC